>JAOTQR010027684.1:0-16470 GCA_025774065.1 Solanum ossicruentum | reverse complement strand
AACTGATGAACCTCTCTAGACACCTCCTTGCAACCATCATCAACATGAACTAGGCTACCCATAGACACCCTACTTAGAGCATTGGACACAACATTAGCCTTATCGGCGTGATAATGCGCACTCATATCATAATCTTTAAGACGCTCTAACCACCTTCTTTGCCTCAAGTTTAGGTCTTTTCAGGTGAACACATATTGGAGACTCTTATGATCGGTAAACAAATCAACATGGAACCCATACAAGTAATGATTCCAAATCTTCAAAGTAAGTACCACGACGGCCAATTCAAGATCATGGGTAGGATACTTCTTTTCATGTACCTTAAGTTGTCTAGAGGCATAAGTTATCACCTTACAATTTTGCATGAAACTACAACCCAAAAAAATTCTTCAGGCATCACAATACACAACAAACCCATCCAACCCTTCCGGTAGAGACAAGATAGGAGCGGAGACAAGCTTATCATTCAATGTTTGGAAACTCTTTTCACAGTCATCAATCCACACAAATTTTTCCCTCTTTTGGGTTAACTTAGTCATAGGAGAAGCAATAGAAGACAAACCACTAACAATCCTCCAGTAGTAAACCGCCAAATCCAAGAAACTTCTAATATCTGATGGGATCAAAGGTCTAGGCCAATCTCTAATCACCTCGGTCCTCTTATAATCCACCTTAATACCATCACCTGACACCATATGACCTAGAAAGGAAACCTCTGTCAACCAAAACTCACATTTTTCATATTTTCCATATAACTTCTCCTCCCTCAAGATTTGCAACACCACCCTCAAATGATCCACATGCTCCTTCTCGCTATGGGAATAGATCAAGATATGATCAATAAATACCACCACAAACAAGTCAAGGTAGGGTTTAAAGACCCTACTCATAAGATGCATGAATATAGTCGGTGCACTGGTCAACCCAAAAGAAATAACCACAAAGTCATAGCGCCCATAGCTAGTTCGGAAGGTTGTCTTGAGAATGTTACACTCCCTCACTTTCAGTTGGTGATACCCAGACCGCAGATCAATCTTATAGAAGTGACTAGCCCCTTGAACTTGGTCAAAAAGATCATCAACCGTTAGTAGAGTGTACTTATTCTTTATAGTGACCCTATTAAGTTGCTAGTAATTAATACACATTCTAAGAGTACCATCCTTCTTCATCACAAACAACACCGGTGCACCCCAAAGTGATTGACTAGGCCTTATAAAACTCTTCTCCAACAAATCCCTCAATTTCTCCTTCAACTATGTCAGGGCCATATGGTATGGGAGAATAGAAATGGGTTTAGTATCGGGAAGGATGTCTATACCAAAATCTATTTCCCCTTCAGGAGGAACACCAGGAAGCTCCTTAGGAAAGACATCAAGGAACTCATTAACTATCGAAGCCGAATCTATAGGAAGGACCTTGGATTCAACATCCCTAACCCTCACAAGATGGTAGAGACACCCCTTAGAAATTAATTTTTGGGCTTCAATGCAAGAAATAAACCTACCCTTGACCACCACATCATGACTCCCCCACTTAAGGATAGGTTTATTAGGGAATTAGAATTTGACTAACGGGTTCTACAATCAATAAAGGCATAATATAAATACAACCAGTCCATCCTAAGAATGACATCAAAATCCACCATATCCAACTCAACAAAATCACAAGTCAATATTTTATGCGAAATGAAAATGGGACAATTTCTATAGACCCTTCTAGTAACAATGGATGTACCAATAGGAGTAGGCACCTCCTATTGGATCACCCAATAATTTGGGTTTAGCATGAAACACTTGTACAACAAAAGGAGTAAAAAAATAAATAGTGGCACCCGGTCTATCAATGCATACATACCAAAATCAAAGACTTTAATATACCGGTGATGACATCTAACACCTCATCCACCACTTATCTCTCTTGAAGAGCATAAAACTGAGTTTGCCTAGGAGCACCCCCTTATTGATTTCGTCTTCCCGTAGGAACCATATTTGTACCTCGATCTTGTGGATGACCATCTCTACCCTTGTTTTGAGCCCGAGAACAATCAATCATCTTGTGACCCACTTCTCTACAACTATAGCAAGCATTGGTGTTGCTTAAACATGAGCCATCATGGCCTCTAACAAATCTTGGGCATATTAGATCAGGCACCACATCACCAGCACCTTGGGACCTTTGGTTTTCATTAGAAAACCTTCTATTCGGAGCATTGGAAGACCCTTGTCCTAGATGAAACTGGCCACGCTTGGGGCCTTGGAATCTACCTTCAAAAAGGGCCTTCTTGGCCTCATCCATTCTCCTCTTTCTCAACTTTTCCCACTCCAGTTATTTGGCATAAGTCATGAGGCACTCTTCATTCACCTATAAACTTGGCGGCACGACACTCCTCATCACCAAATCAGATACACCCATCACAAACTTGTTCATCCTAGACCTTTGCTCGGCCACCAATTGTGGAGCATATTTGGAGAGTTGGTTGAACTTGATGGCATACTCCCTCACACTAATAAACCCTCTCTTTATATTCATAAATTCCATCATTTTGGCCTCCCTTAGCTAAAGAGGGAAGAACAAGTTAAGAAATTCCGCCGTAAACTCCTCCCAAAGTATCACATTATTGTTCCCCTTCTCCACTTTCCATTAAGTAAACCATATTTGGGCTACCCCCTTGAGTTGGTAATCCTCCAATTCCGCCTTCTCCTCTTATTTAATTCCCATAATAGACTACATTTTGTACACCTCATCAATAAATTCTTGAGGGTCCTCATCCACTTTAATCCAATGGAACTCTGGTGGGTTTATTCTCATAAAATCTCATACCCTAGATGCCAGAGTAGGAGCATGAGGGGCTTTGCCTCTTGGTTGATTTGATTAGTCATAGCTTGAGCTAACATGGCAATAGAATCCCAGAACTCTCCATGAGTTAGTTGTTCCTCGGATGTACAAGCACTTCTTCCTCTTGGGATAGACTTGATCTAAAGAAGCAAACAACATTCATTTGGGGAAAGCCTCACCTTAATTTATATGGAATGACATAGATCAAGATGAAGGGAAACATTTCCTAAAATGCCTCATAACCTCTTGGTTCATAATTGTGGTACGCTTCACAACCATGAACAAGACCTTAATCGACGCAGTATGTTGGATGTCAAGGACCATTAATGACCTAGTGCTCTGATATCAAGTTTGTCACAAGCCAAACCTAGGGACTAGACGTGACATGGTGAATGGGAACCCTAAGGGGACCCCAGACAAGCCTCTTACCATATCATTTACACAACCTTCATCGCGGAAGCAATTGGACAACAGAAAGAGAGCATAAATAAGGAAAAGAAAGGACTAAGGGAAGTTTTAAAAGCATAAATCATAGAAGAGTCAAAGCTCAAGTATAATTACACCACTTGTCCAACAACGCCTCTAAACATGGAACTTAGCAGGGGCCATGACACTTTCCGTGCTCACCCTCATAGTCATAAACATTTAAACAAAGAAAGGAGTCTTTACAAACATAAGGTAAATAGCTATTGTCCTCAAAGATGAGGACTCACCAAACTTGCTTCAAGAGATAGTACTAGCCATGTTGAAGAGGAAGATGACTAAGTATAGCTCTAGTTCCTGCATGGTAATATCACATAGGCATAGAGTATGCATTAGTATGTTTGAATGTACTAGATTCCATGCAACAAGGGATAGACAACATAGTCAAAATGCGTAATTATAAGCTATGAATAAATATAGTATAACATGGAATGCATGAATAATTCTTGAAGTAAAGCATGCTTGTATAGAACTTATTACATGTGTACGAAGGGACCATTATCATAGACCAAGCAACTAGTACTTGGAATCCGAGGAATATCACCCTCTTGGAAAGTGATTGAGGTATTTGTACCTCAATTGGTAGTATGGGCATAGCACACCCCCAACAAGGTGGCTAAGGTATATACCCCTCAACATGGTAGTACGGGCATATCATCCCCCGACAAGGCGATTGAGGCATCGCACCCCCTCAACATGGTGTGGTTGACTTGCAAGACTATAGATACTTTTCATGAAATCAACGCATACATCCACTCCTTTCATCATCATAAAGTCACTTAACTCATAAACCATGCAATAGACCTTCAACAACTCAAGAATCCATAACCGGACATTTTATCAAACACTTGATGGATGTGCAATGCTAGGTCAAAATCATGCAATTCAAGAGTGAAATCATTTGACAAAACTTAATGCAAATCAACCAACCAACACTTGGTAAACCCACATGCAAGATACATTGAATACCCTCATCAAATCGCATAATAGATCCTAGATTCATAGCTCAAAAAACATGCATAAATAGTCAACATTTATGAAACCCCAACATTGTTCATAATCAAAGTCATAATAAGAAATACCCATAGATAAATCGACTTGAAAATATGCAATTTACTTAAAAAGGAAGGTTGATCACCATGAGTGAAAGGACCCAATGGTTGAAACCCATATACCTCAAAGATGGATATTTCCTTGATGAAGATTTGAATGAGATCTTGAAGTTTGAATGAATTTCTTGAGATCCGTAATGAGTTTGGAACACTTGATTTTGGATGAAATATTTGGATAAGTGTTAGAGAGGGTTTTAGGGAATGCCTTGAATGATATGGAGTTAAAAAATGATTAAGTGTAGGTGTTTTTATGCATAGGGAGGCTTAGGCCAAAGCCTTTGACCAAAATGAAAAAAACTGGCAACAAATACACTGGTTTGCGATGGGTCTGCATTGCAGAACCATCGCGCACCCTTATTGTTTTGCATAAACTAGGAAAAATCAAATTTTGCTATGGCTCCTCTAAAATCGGGGTTATACCCATCTCCCACTCAATTTTGTCCCCTGATCAAGAATATGAAGTCAAATTTTAAATATCATGCACAAATTTTGAGACATGCGGAAATAATGATTATGTGCATTCCTGAGGCACATTTTCGAAACTTTTTGTGGCATTTCAAAAACATACCGTAATTGGTTGTGTAGTGTCCATAATTTGTAGGAATCCTACTTTTCATCATTATAAGTTTCCATAAATCATAGGAATCTAATTGAAATCTCCATATTCTTGATATGCATATATACCTGCATATATTGATGGTTAAGTATTGACTTGCGACATCATCAAACTTCATTGAGTCCATGTCTTACAAGTAAGTACCTTCCTTAACCTTAATTTTTCGTCACTTTTTTCACTACTCAGCATGCAACAGTGGTAAAATATTCATATCTCAATGTAGAAAAGTCTAAATTGTATTCCATTTAATTTTTTAGAAACTAGACTCGTGGAGCTACAAAGTACCTGAAAAACTCGATCAAAAAGCTTGCAAAGTTTCTCAGGTAAATTTTTGAATTAAGCCCAAAATTTTGACAAGCTGACTGCTCTAGCTTTATGCAACTTTGTGAAATAAAATATATTTTGACATAGGAACCTACATCATGTTCCATTTGATTTTTTAGGAACTAGACTCGTGGACATACAAAATATCCAAAACATCAAACAAAAAGCTTGTGGATTTGCTCAGGTAAATTTTTGAATTTGGTCTAAAATTGTGACGAACAGACTGCACCAGCTTTGTGCAGCTTTATGAAAAAAAATTATATCTTGATGTAGGAACTTCTAAATCATGTTCTGTTTGATATTTTTTGGGAATAATAAATCTCCAAAAATCTCGATCAAAAATCTCGTGGATTCTCTCAGGTTATTGTTTGAACTCAGCTCAAAATTTTTATGAGCTGACTATGCAAGCCTTGTGCAACTTCAAAAGAAAAAATTATATCTTCATGTGGGAATGATAAAATAACAAACAATTTACCTCATTGGGAAGAAGATTCATAGGGTTGAATCATATATGAAAATCAAATTTGGATCGCATCTACATTGATTCAATTTTCTATTTGAAAATTAGCCTTTTAATGACCGAAAAAATTTGACGTCGCAGTCTTTGTGCCAGACGTAGTCTTACTGAATCTGACCCTTTTCTTTTAATTGCTTTTTGTCGATTTTGCATAGAGTTATAAAGATTTGATCTCGCAACATGATGAAATTTCATGTCCATAACATGTTGCATCCTCATCTGCTGATAGTGAGTGACCAACAAAGTCCAAATGCAAAAGTACTAGTTTTAAAGGTTAAACCCTCGGTGATCAACATCTTATCTCTTGTTAGTAGGTCACATGATGAATCTCTTCACCTTGAAGAATGGTCACATATGGGTACCAAAGACGTCATAGGAAACTTCTCGGGTAAGGCTACCAGCATGAATGTTCAGACGTCATAGGAAACTTCTCGGGTAAGGCTACCAGCATGAATGTTCCTCTACTGAAATACACACTTCATCAAAAAGCCACATCCCTTGAATCTTCTCATTCCAAAAAGTGTTTCAATGATTGGAGTGTTCCATCTTCTGGCCTTGGAAATGTCAACTACACAACTAGCTACAGGGAATCGGCTGAGGACATGTTGCTCCTCCACAAGGAGACTTCGAAGCACATCAAGATTTACGATGCCATATATACTTCTTTATTCATATACAACTTTGACGACAATGTACAACATGCTTTTTGTGAGATTTGGTGTCTATCTACCAGTAGGCTTTCTACTTTTGTTAGGGAAATGTCCATATCACTTGGGACTTACGAGCAATTGGAGGTCTTTCTATCTAAGGATCCTTTTCTGATGAAGTTATTCCTTCGGAAAAAGATTGACCCAATCGATGCTCAAGGAATTTTGTATCTTCCCAAAAGTTTTCTCGTTTATTTTCAACCTTCTTCAACTTAGCAAAAGGTGATCTCCATGAGGTGTCCATCTACAATTGGTGAAGTTTTAGTTCAGAGAGATGAATAGATATCTAAAACCTCCACAAGTTGTCAAAGGCACACGCCACAAAGCCATGGTCGAACCACAATCCGAATGGACACATCGACGTGAATTTCCTTCCATGGACAGATGATGAGAATGCGCACTTTGTTAACCTAGGCATGGAAAAGTCGCTTAGTTATGAGACTAACATGGTAGCCTTTCTCACTTGTTAGCTCTTCAAATTTGTGCTTCTGAACAAGAAAGTTGGTTACATGCGTGCTAGTATTTTCAAAGCTGCAAGTTTGATGACTCATGGAGAAAAATTCTCTTTAGTAGTCCCCGTTCTTGCAAGTATATATTGTGGCTTGAGTGACATTTCTACATCTTCCAATTTGAGTATGGAAAATATCATATTTCCTATACATTGCATATATGGGTGGCTAGGAGATTATTTTGGGACCCATCATTATGACAGTCAGGCACATTGAACCATACCCTTATGCAAGATTTCTAGCAAGATAATGGCTCAATGTTTCAGTTTTGTTGATGCTCAAAAGTTATTTCAACAGGTTGATGCCCGTCACCTCCATCACTTGGCACTATTACAAGGCATAGACTTGCATCTTATTGATAATAGTCAATTCTCAAATTCACAAAAGTAATTTATTATAAGTCATCGCTCAAGCTATGTCACCCTTAGGCGTGATTCAGATTTTATAGTGGAGTCCTATAGTTCTTCGAGATATAGTCGACAATTCCACTTTTGTGAAGATATCCCTGGAGACCTTATGGAATGACCATAAGATGGTACGTTGTCAACATTAGTGCATCTTTGGAATTCCTCTTTTCGAATTGGCAATTCTTCAAAAGTCATCATCCCGACGCAACCACTAGAAGGCGCTCCATTAATGACTCGTGAGTATGCAGATTGGTAGCCATCTCATAGGATAAGTCCTTCAAAATAAAGTCGGCATATCATTTTAAAAAATTCAAAGCAAGGCTATACACCCATTTCATCTAAAGGAGCTTTTGATCAATCGAACGAAAAGCTACATTCTTCTTCTTCTAAGTCTGGGGTGAAGTCAAACGATATTCCGCAAGTCATTAAGACTTTATGCAAGTACAAAACTCTGAAAAGGACAGATACACTTCCAAAATCAAAATTGAGGCGCCTCACTTTAGCCTCAAAGTTGACCACCATTTCTTCAAAAGTTGACAACAATTCCTACATGCTTAGTTCATCAGGTGGTGTTGATCAAGCCAATGCTTCTTCTAGTTCAATAGAGAGTTAGGATAGCCACTGGAATCATCCAAAAAGGGAAGGCATAGGAGCTTCATGGAACTTGTTACACTCTATACCAAATTGTAATTGACGATAACACCTTTGTGGATGAGGATCCAAACTCTGCACCATTGTCTGATTAAGCAAAATGGGTAGAGTCCTCCTTTTTCTTTCTTTTCTTTTATTTTCTTGTTTACCTATACCAAATCTTCTTGTAATCGAAAAATCTTATTGTCCCCTTTTTCTTTCATATTTTTAGTTGGACCTTCAAGATCTATGCAGCGACGATCTTGGTGATGGAGTGATTGCACATATTGCTCTGGGCTGTGATGATATTAATGTGGTTGCAAAAAATTCCCACTCTTCCCTTAAAGGTGAAATATTTCCATGAAAAATAGTCTTACCTTCCACTTCTTTAAATGTCAAGAAACTTCCCCAAGCAAATGGCACCAATGTGACTGAAGTTTCTTCCAATCAAATCACACGTCCAAAGTTGTCCCAACCTTCTTTATGACCATTGCAGCCTAGCACTCCACCTTTTGATCCACAAGAAACCATTTTTTGTGTCAAATCAACCTTTGTTTCTATGATGTGGAGTGCATTATATGGACGGATTACACAATTTTCTTTGGGTTCCTTAGACAGTTTTGCTGAATTAGAAAATTGCTTCAACTCTTGATGAAATAAAAAATGTAAACATCATTGATTCTTCTATTTTGTAGGATCTTATTGAGAATTTTTTAAAGTCAAATGTAGAATATGATGCTTTTTGACCATCAAAGAAGACTGAAGAATCACAGGAGAAGGCCCTTCATGATGCACAAAAACGTGTTAATGATGCAAGGTTGGAACATGAAAAGTTGGATGGATCCATAGCAAAAAATACAAGTAACTATTACAAATATGGAGAAGGATCTTGCCGCCTATACTTCTAAGAGAAAGAAGATCCTCACACTCCTTACTAGACACCAAGAGAAGTAGTCCAAAACTCAAGAGATCGTCATTATGACCGAGGGAGAGATTTATACCATTGAGGCGAACCATATGTTGTTTGATAATGAAGCAGAAAGATTATCCAAGGTAGAAGAGATGGTTGAGACAAGACATCAAAACATTCTAAACTCCAAGCCTTTTCTATACTTCCGATTCTTTCTTAGGATTCATTTATTTATTTACTTGCTTACTTTGATGTAGTGATTTGTTTTTTTTTTAACTAATAAACTGGTGACTTATCTTTTAGTATGAATTGTCTTATCTTGAATTCTCTTATTTTTTGGCTTCATGATTATGTTTCGAATTTACAATGATCATACTAAACTTTTCCGCTTTGCATGCCTATAAGAGAAAATTTATAACTCTAAATTGAAGAGTTCAAATCATGAAAATCTTCTTTTTTTGGAAAGATGACTCCACAAACTTCAATCTCTTCAAAAATCACAGTATTAGGATTTATGAATTAGTACAGATTTGCCTTCAATATCAGCTTAGAATCAGGCATGCTTGATTTTTCAGCTTCGCGCGCATGTAGAAAAAAAATCATAACTCGAAATTGGAGCGTCCAAATCACAAAATTCTTTTTCTTGTTGGAAATATAACTGCTCAAACTTCAATATATTCAAAAATCATAGCCTTTCAATTTATGGTTTAGTATAGAATTGCCTTCGAATTCATCTTAGAATTTGACAAGCTATATTTTTTCAGCTTCACGCGCTTGCAAAAGAAAATTGATAACTAGGAATTGGAGAGTCCAAATCATGAAATTCTTTTTTGTTGGAGAGATAACTTGTCAAACTTTAATGTATTCAAAAATCATAGCCTTGTGATTTATAGATTAGTACAGAGTTTCCTTCGAAGTTAGCTTAAACTTTGGCATGCTCGATATTTCAGCTTCGTGTGCTTCCAGAAGAAAATTCATAACTCAGAATTGGGGCATCCAAATCATCAAATTGTTCTTTTAGTGGAAAGATAACTTCTCAAACTTCAGCCTCGTCAAAAATCACTAACTTGTGACTTACGAATTAGTATAGATTTTCCTTCTAAGTCAGCTTAGAATTCGGCATGCTTGAGTTTTCAGTTTCGCGCGCTTGCAGAAGAAAATTCATAACTCGGAATTAGAGTGTCCAAATTATGAAATTCTATTTTTGTTGAAAATATAACTCCTCAAACTTCGATAATTTGAAAAATCACGGCCTTGTTATTTATGGATTGATGTAGATTTTCCTTTGAAGTTAGCTTAGAATCTATCAGGATTAATTTTTTTTAACTTCATATGCCTATCGAAGAAAAATCATAACTCGGAGTTGGAGCATTGAAATCATGACATTCCTTTTTTTGTTGGCAAGATGACCTCATAAGCTTTTACTTACATAAAAACTGCAGCCATAGGCCTTATGGATTTATCTGAGTGCTTTCTTGAAGTCAACTATGCTCCTCACCTTTGCGTATTCTCCTACAAGAACCTAACTTATTCTTGGAGCTTTTGACTCAGCCCTCACTTAAAATTTTAATATGATGATTGTATAACGATGTGCATCCCTCATTCTTACTTATATGACTAGACTTAGAATAATAGCTACATGCCTACATACCTCAATGAAGAGGATCAAGACATATTGTAGTTCAGAAGATGATTAAAAAAGTTCTTTTGTCCTAATTTTTGCCTTGCCGACTTTTTCGAGATTTTCAACCTAGCGGACACATTTATTTTTTTGGGTGTCGTACATAGTTTCTACTCTTTCGGGCTTGGAGTATGATGTGGCTATATAGATAGTAGTTTTTCATGAACTTTCCATTGATGGGACCAATCCACAATCCATTTGCATCTACAAGCTTGTAATCTCCACTTATATAAGCTTCCTGGATGACATATGGACTATCCCATTTCAACGTGAACTTGCTTCCTGATTTATGAGATATGATGATTAGTCTTCTTACTGCAAGGACCTGATCATCAACATAGAAGGACCTGGGTCGACATTTTTATTGAAAGCAACACAAAGACGACCTTGACAACATTCAAGGCATTGTTTCGCTTCAAACCTCTTCTCATCGAGATTAGGTAATTCTTGAAAGAGTAGATGAGCATTTTCCTCTTTAATAAGTCCTTCTTGGATTGCAAGCCGCAATGATGGTATTTGGTGTTCAAGTGAAAGGAGTTCTTTAGTTCCAAAAAAAAAGAGAGTATGGAGTTGCTTGAGTTGGCCTGTGATGAGTCGTCCGATATGCCCCAAGGGATTCTTCCATTCTATCATGCCAATTTCTCTTAGATCTGGGGATGACCTTTTAAAAAATTGCATAAAATCTTGTTGAATGCTTCAGCCAGTCCATTTGTAGCAACATAATACATTGATGAATTATGTTGTTTGAAGCCAAAGAGATAACAGATCTTATCCATCAATTTGTTGGTGAACGACTTTCCATTATCTGATATTATATAACTAGGAATGCCAAAATGATAGATAATGCTCGCCCTAAAAAAATTTGCAACATTCTCCTTTTTTACTTCTTTGAGGACCCATTTTGAAAAGTTATCCATCGCCGCCAAGATGTAAAGGTGGCCTCCTGAAGATTTTGGTAGTTGTCTAACCACATCTAGTCCCCAACATCAAATGTCCAAGATGCAACTGTTGGATGTTGTACATCAGGAGGCTGGTGCACAAAGTTCGCATGAAGTTGACATGCCTAACATCTTCGAGCATAATGCAAATAATCTTTCACCATTTTTAACCAATAATATCCCATTCATTTTTTGTGAAAGTGTAATATTTTCCCAAATTGATCTGACCCACAAACTCCAAAATGTGCTTCTTGCACAGCTTGAGTTCCTCCTCATCTCTCAAACAACACAAAAGTACTCCTTCGAATGATCTTTGATAAAAAGTATTTTTCTAGTAAAGTAATTGAGGAGCATGATGACATATTTCGACCATTCTTTTTGGATCTTCTGGAAGTATATTATAGAACAAGTGATAAATGATAGCTTGTCTCTAATTGACCTTCTCAGCCTCAAAAATGGCTACAAGATGTTTGAGATTGCTTCTTCACCCTCATTCTAACTCTCCTGCAATGGTACTATCCATTTTTTACCAATAGTGATTTGTGCTATGTTGGGCAAAGTAAATATTGATGCCAAAGTAGCTAAGGCATCAACTTTCTTTTTTCCTTTCTTGGAACATGTTGAAGAGTCACATCTCCGAGCTATTGAATCAACGTTTGTGCATAATTTGATAGGAATGCAACTCTAGCTTCTTGACTTCATAATTACCCAATAATTAATTAATCATTAATTTGAAGTCCCCAATAACATGCATTTGCAATTGCTTCATATCAACTGTCATCTCAAACCCAAGTATCAATGCTTTATATTCTGCAGCATCATTAGAGCAAGATTGCATCAAGATGAAGGAATACAACAAGGTCTCCTCTTGTGAAGTGACGAATATCACTCCACCACCAGCTCCTTTGTGATGTGAGGTGCTATCAAAATACATTTTCTAAGGTGGTTGAATGTCAACGACCATTGCATCTTCATCTGTAATCCATCACTTAGCTCCCAATCATCTGGTATTGGATGGTTTGCCAAGAAGTCAGCCAATGCTTGCCCTTTCATAGCTTCTGAGGAACATATACAATCTCAAATTGTTGAAATTGGAGTTACCATCTTGCCAGGTGATCATTGAGGATTGGTTTTAACATCACAAATTTAACAGGATTTTCTTTAGAAATAAGATGGACAACGTGAGCTTGAAAATGGTGTTTCACATTCTAAATGGAGAATACTAGGGCCAAACATAACTTTTCATTCGGCGAGTAGTTCAACTCATTTAGGGTCATCAACATGCTCAAGTAGTAAAGAACATTTTCCTTCCCTTCATCATTCTCTTAGGCTAACAGTTCCCCCACTGATCTTTCTTGAGATGATATGTATGATATCAATGCTCTTCTAAGAACAGAAGATGTTAAAATTGTTGGTCTTGTCAAGCAAGACTTGATGCTATTGATGGAAGTGTTGCAAGCTTGGTCCCACTCAAAATGGGTTCCCTTTTTAATGAGTCAACTCAATGGTTGGCACTTTCCTTCTAGATGTGATATGAATCTCCTGAGATATGCTACATTCCCCTAAACTCTCCTCAATACATTATATTTCTTGGCTCGACCATCTTCAAAATCACTTCTATTTTTACTTTATCAGTTTCTATACCCTAATTTCATATGTTGAAGCCAAGGAATTTTCTAGAGGTAATTCCAAATGCACATTTCAAAGGGTTCATCCCAAGTTGATACCTTCATAGCAGATCAAAAACCATTCTTAAGTCATGAAAATGATCATCCTTTTTTCATGACTTCACCATCAAATCACCAACGTAACATTCAACATTTTTGTCAAGAATGTTATTGACGATGTTTTGAAAAGCTCTTTGGTATGTCATTCCAGCATTTTTCAAGCCAAACGACATCACTTTACAGAAGTAAATACCCTTAGGCATGCAAAATACGATAAGCTCCTCATCCTTTGGAGACATGCGAATCGGACTATAGCCAGATGAACCATCCATAAAAAACATTGCCTCATACCCGATAGTGGCATCAATCATAAGCTCTAGGATAGGCAGTGGAAATTCATCTTTGGGACACACATTTTTGAGATCCCTAAAGTCAACAAAAACTCGGACTTGCTCATTTTTCTTCCTTAGAGGGATGATAATTGAGATTTGTGTGAGATACTTAACTTCACTGATGAAGCCAGCTTCAATAAGCTTGCTAACATCAGCTTCAATTACGTGAACCAATTCAAGAACAAAGCATCATTGGGCTTGCTTGATAGGACATGCACCCTTTTTGACAGCAGGATGATGGACCACGACCTTTGGGTCTAATCCAGACATTTCTTTATAACTCCAAGCGAGCACGTCTTTGTATTCTTTGAATAAGTCAATGTAGGCCTTCTCTTCATCACTATCACGTAATGTATTCACAAAGGTGGGTCTTTTGTTTTGATCAGTGACAAGGTTGATTTATTTCAGTACATCAACCATTGCCTCCACTCTTTCTTTGAGTTTGGAATGGCGCATCCTTAGCATCTTCATCTTCTTGAGGTCCACTATCATTAAAAGATATATGGTAACACCATGACGCATCCTCCTTGTCCTCATCAACTTTTCTTTGGGTCAAATTACACCTTTCATATCATGTAGTAATCTCATATGAAGAACCAACACTTTCTTCATCTTCATCACATTGCTTGGTGTAGACCACAACATGTGATTTTGCTTTCAATACTTCTCCACATGAAACCACGAGGTTTATTTTCTGCCTTATTCTAAAAGGGGTAAGACTGAGAAAATCTTTAGGAGTATTTTGTGTTTTAGGCAAAATAAAAGCTTTAATACCCCTAGAGTTTCTCCAAAGCTTATTTTTCTTATTTAATTGCCCTGACCTCTCAAATACAAAAATTCTCATCGTTAAGCTTCTATGTTGATCAAAGACAGAAGGCTTTTTATTAGAAGAAACAGGTTCATTATCTGCAGTGATATAGTTATTGCTAGTCATTCTAATGAAAATACAAATTTGTGGAGGCCGTTGATTTCCTAAACCTTCACAAATTGGCCTTGTATAGGGTTCTCGTAGAAGTTTCCCTGATTTTGTTGGTACGTTAGGATCATATCCAGTTTTTCCAATAATCGATAAGCATTAGAATCGAAAACTTCATCTGTAAGCTTTATTGGTAGTGCCTCATTTTGCAATGATTTAGGAGCTAGAAATCTTCCATACAATTTTGTGGATGACTTCATCACAATAATCCTTTTAATAGGAAGGGTCAATCCATCTAGTGCATCTCCACGCAGCTTAAGAGAGTACCACTCACTCTTTAGGCCTTTGGAGTGTAATAGAGAATGTGTATCACTATTTTACTTGAAGAAGCACCATTTACATGAGGTACCTTGTCTAGATTGTTGAGCTTTGAGTATCCGTTGTTTGCAACTTTAATCTTGCCAACTGATACCTCAGCCTGCTAATTTAGGAGCACCTACTTTGGTTGCAATACCATTAGCTTTTGCGGTATGTCTCTTTAAGTAACACTTTGCATCAGCAACGTGTGCTTCATCTTCATTGAAGAGATTATAATCTGCAACAATCCTTTTTATGACTCCATCCTCATAATACTTCAGAAATTGGTGGTAGGTAGATTGAACCACTTTGTTTTCATGTACCCAAGATCTTCCGATCAAGATGTTATATGAAGTCTTCGCATCAATCACATAGAGCCATATGCTTGATTGTAATTCTCCGATAGTGAGGTCCTTTTTGATAGCCCCTGTGGCCCTTTTTACCCGTTGGTTGAATCCTTGGTTCATTAAGCGAATTTTTGTAAGTTCTGCCATTCAGATCCTAAGTTCCTTCATTATGCCAATAGGAAGGATATTGCTCCCAAACCAGCCATCTACCAAGATTCTACTTATTCTTTGCTCACACACAAAACCATCAACAAATAAAGGGCGATTATCAGGTGTGTCACCAAGTAAAAGATCATCTTCGGAGAATATAATTTTGCCAATACATGCATCCTTTAGGAGTTAACATTGGAAGGTCTTTGGGTGATGAATATGACAAAGTTGCTTTTTTTGCTTCCTTCTTTTTAATATTACAACATAGAGCTTTTGCGTCATCACATGTAAACTTGGTGTGAAACTAGCTTGGCATATAATTGCTAAATGTAATTGCTCGACGCAACTCCTGATATTGATGCACCTTCATTTCTTCCTCCTTCGAGCGCATAATCAATTTTTTCGTTCAACGCCTTCTGACTATGTTTCCCCTAATATGAACTTGCTTTACAACATCTATGATGAGTCACGGGAGTCTATCCAAAATAATCAAGATGATCTTCTTGGTCTCTATCCTCTTTTGCTGATTCTCCTTCTAAGGAAGCTATCGACATAAATGGAATCAAAATCTCCAAACTTAATCATTCTTGTCAAAATTCAGATGCACTTTTGAGACATCATACCCTTCTAAAAGATTGCATGTCATGACTTTATTTGAACTTGATTTCTCATATTCAAGTTCAATCTTTCCTTCATGAGGTAATTCCATGACTTTATCCTTGAAGACAAAGCATTTATCAATAGGACACTTAACTATGTCACGCCCAAAGTCCCGTTAAGGGGGACTGGCACGCATTGCCAATAAGGCCCGAGAGAACCAACCTATATCTATGTACTTTCTACACATATTATAAGGGATTTCTACATTTAACATACATTTAAGAAAGTAAACAGTAATAACAAGCCAAAAGGAAATGCATATGGCTAGGCCATTGGGGCCACGGTATCTAAAGTAGGAGACATGACCACACC
>JAOTQR010027673.1:0-16470 GCA_025774065.1 Solanum ossicruentum | reverse complement strand
GGAGATGCTGCCGAAATTTTTATAAAATTTGGAACAAAAAGTTAGGATTTAAGACTCGTTATGGTTGTTAATCGTTGTTGTTATTGTAATTTGTGTAGACGTTGGACATCCAGAAGCATAAATTGGATTAGTCTTCGTTGGAATTAGTTGGAGGAAGAAATCGAGGTATGTAAGGACTCCTATCTCTTGGCATGAATTAGTTAAGATTAGTTAACGCCACACGTTTGAAGAATTCATTTTCCTTCACAATTTGGGTCCAAAATATATCCTATGTTCGCTCCTTGGTACTTTTATAAAAACGTATCTATATTTTGATTCTGGGACATGTAGAAACCGTAAGTGATAAAAGTGTGAAATGGTTTAAGATGTTGAAAGAATGTATTTTATTGGAGGGTGCAAATACCCGTAACTTTCGACGAAAAGTCTAAACGAAATCTATGTTCGTTCTTTGCCATTTTTATACTCAGTTAACTTTATCCTTAATTTGTGAGTCCTTAAAATCCATGAATGGTGTTCGTTTGATCGAAAGTTAAGAGTTTGGAAAATTATAAGTTCCTTTGAAATCACCTTTATGTATAAATCTGAACAACTTTGACAAAATTCATAAATGAATAACTTTGATTTTGAAAATGAATATTTTGCATATCACTAAGCTTATGACTGGTTTTTTTTATGCATGTGATTCTCATGACTCTATTCGTGCAATTATGGTCTCATTTTCCCTGTTCCCGGGCCGATTATTATCGTGTGTGTGTATAACTATATGTATATGTATTTCGAAGTAGGTTGGATGCGGCGGGTCGGTTTGCCCATGGGCCGGTTTTGCTTAGTTTGGAGACATAAGGAGATGGGCTTGGGGTATGTTGGCATCATGACGTGTGGGTGCTGGGCCCCTTCGCCCCGGCTCACGTGAGTGCGTGGCCCCTTCGCCTGGCTTAATTATCGGGCATGATGACCTTTACATATTACGATACGTAAGTGCGTGGCCCCTTCGCCTCGGCTCACCTATCCTATGACGTGAGTGCGTGGAACCGTCGCCTCGGCTCACCTATACTACAGTTGGGACTTGTGTTGGAGATTTCGGGGATTTGAAACTTCTGGTGTTATGCTGTGGTATGGCGCGAGTTTGGAGGTCGCCATCGTTCCCGTCCGATATGCATTACTTTGATATTTTAAATAAAGAATGATTTTGATGTTTGCATGCAGGTTTGACTCATATGTTTTTATTGGGATTATTACTCTCATTTATATTTCATACTTTTCTCTTTACATATTCGGTACATATTTCGTACTGACCGCCTTCCTTCGGGGGGGCTGCGTTCATGCTTGCAGGTACTGACGTACAGGTTAGGGAGCCACCTTCTTAGGATCTCTGTCTACCGTTGAAGGGTTCCCTTTGCCTCAGGCGTATAGTTTTGGTGTATATATGTACACTTATTTTCTGTATTTTACATTTATGTATATTCGAGGGTATGATGGGGCCCTGTCCCGTCCTCTAATTCAGTTCGTATGTTTAGAGGTCTGTGGATACATATGGGTGTGGGATATTGCATGTGGTATGACTATGTATGTATGATATATTTGTTGGGCGTTTCTACCGCAGCGTGACCTTTTCGGCCCGCATGTATATGCATATAGATATTTGTTGAATGTTGGGTTGCTGTTTGCAGGTTTGGTTAGTCAGTAAAACTGAGGAAACTCTGCTGAAATTTTGGGAGATTCCTTAGCTGTTATAGTTAGAAATCCGGTTTAGTGCTTATTTGGGTGCCCAATCGGCACTAATCACGGCCCCTGGGTTTGGTCGTGACAAATAGATTTCCCTCAAGTTGTCGTACATCTTGGTAGAGGTAGGATGAATAGAATACCGAGATCTATGTGCTTCAGCCATTATTCTTTCTCTTACATCGTCAACATCAGGAACACATAACCTGCCCTAGTATCTCAACGCCCTATCTCCCTCTTTGGAGAAGACCATCACTTTCTGTTTATGGACGACCTTCTTCAATTGGAGTATGATAGGATCTAGATTTTGCTTCTCCTTCACCTCTACCACAAGGGATAATGTGTACCCACTCTATAAATTGACTCATCCCTCGTCATTTTCCTCAAGCTAGACTCGTAATCCCACTAATCTGTGCACCTCTTTCGCTAACTCTTTCTTTCCTACCTCAACACTGGTCGTGCTACCCATTGACAACCTACTAAGAGCATCAGCAATAATGTTAGGTTTACCTGGGTGGTAGAGAATGCTCATGTCATAATCCTTGAGCAACTCTAGCCACCTCCTCTGTCGCAGGTTGAGCTCCTTCTGACTGAAGACGAATTGTAAATTTTTGTGGTTAGTCAACACTTCTACATGTACTCCATACAAACAGTGACACCAGATCTTAAGTTTGAATTCCAATGTGCCAACTCGAGGTCATGAGTCAGTAATTCCTCTTATGAATTTTAAGTTTTCTGGAAGCATATGCTATCACCTTCCGTCTCTACATCAACACAAAACCCAGTCCAACTCTAGATGCATCACAATATCCCACAAAGTCTTCTGTCCTATAGGGCAATGTCAAAACTGGGGCTGTAGTCAATCGAGTCTTCAACTCTTGAAAACACTTCTCATATTCGTCAGACCACTAAAACTTGACCTTCTTCCGAGTTAGCTTGGTCAATGGTTCCGACAAGGAAGAAAAACCCTCTATAAATCTTCGGTAGTAGCCTACCAACCCCAAGAAGCTTCTTATGTTTGTTGGTGAGGTCGGTCTGGGTCAGTTCTTAATCACTTCAAACTTTTGGGCATCCACTCGAATACCATCACCCGAGACAATATGACCTAGGAAGGCCACTGACTTGAGCAAGAACTCACATTTCAAAAACTTCGCATATGATTTATGTTCTTTGAGAGTTTGAAGAATCACTCTATGATGGTTGGCGTGCTCCTTTTCATCTTAGAATATATTAGGATGTCATTAATAAATGCAATTACGAACATGTCAAGGTATGATCGAAATACTTTGTTCATCAAGTCTATGATGGCTGCAGGTGCATCAGTCAACCCAAAGTACATGACCAAGAACTCAAAATGGCCATATCTAGTCGTAAGAGTTGTCTTTGGAATGTCACATTTCCTTACTTTCAACTGATGATAACCAGATCTGAGGTCTATCTTTGAGAAACAAGAGGCGCCCCAAAGTTGGTTAAACAAATCATCTATCCTTGAGAGAGGATATTTATTCTTAACTGTGACATTGTTCAGTTGTCTGTAATCTATGTACATTCTGAGAGATCCATCTTTCTTCCAAAATAATTGAATAAGAGCACCCTAAGGAGAAGCACTCGGTCTGATAATCCCTTCTCTAACAAGTCCGTCAACTGCTCCTTCAACTCTTTTAACTCAGCAGGGGCCATCCTATAAGGTGGAATCAAGATAGGATGGGTATCGGAAAGAACATCAATCACAAAGTCAATCTCCTTATCGGGAAGGACTCCAGGCAGATCATTCGGAAATACTTCAGGAAACTTATTTACAATCAGGAATGACTTAAGAGTAGAAGGCTCAATATCATCAGATTTGACTCACACAAGGTGGTAGATACACCCTTTAGAGATTAACTTTTTAGCTCTAAGATAGGAAATAAATTTGCCCTAAGGTGCAAAAGAATCTCCTCTCCACTCTATAACAGGCTCATTGGAAACTGAAACTTGACGGTTTGGATTCTACAGTCAATAACGGCAAAGAAGGCATGGAGCTAGTCCATACCAAGAATTATGTCAAAGTCAATCATCTCTAACTCAACCAAATCAACAAGAGTATCCCTACGGTAGATAGACACTACATAATCTCTATAAACTCGCTTGGCTATGATAGACTCACCAACAAGAGTAGAAACAAGGAAAGGCTCAAGAAAACACTCAGGAGAAATCTCAAATTTTCTAGCCACATATGGTGTTACAAAGGACATTGTTTCCCCTAGATCAAGCAAAGCATAACAATCAAAAGTAAAGACTCGGAGCATAACGTCACGACATCAGGTGCAACCTCTAGGTCCTATCTGTTCCTTATTGCATAGAGATAATTTGTTCCTCCGCTTGTCCCTGCTATGGCACCCTTCTCGTTACCTCTGGGTGTGATAGTAGTAGAGGATTGGACTATGTTTCCCCAAAGTGGACAGTCTCTCTAGAAGTGACCTATCTGGCCACACATATAGCAACCATTTCCTCCTTTCCTGCACTTTCCCAAATGCATCCTGTCGTATTCCCCACAGGGTGGTTTCCCTTTTGAGCCAATGGTCACGCTGGCTTATGAACGCTATGCTCTAAAGTTCATCTGCCTCTGTGATTATTGATCATATCTGACAGTTGGAGTGGGTGCATTGGCTTATGATGGGGCATACCCTGAATGCCTCGTCTAGAAGTAAGACCTATCCCTCTTATCCTGCTTGTGCTAGTTAGCCTCGTGGCGGGTTGACTTGGCTTTCTTGCTCATGTACTCTTCTCTGTCTTTCTTCATAATCTTCTTAGTTTGCTGGGCCTACCCAATCAAGACAAAAACTTCCTTATCCTTGCCCTCATGTCCTGGACCATCCCTGGAGCATACCTGGACAGCTTAATAAACTTTAGGTTGTACTCCTTGATGGTCATCCCTTCCTGTTTCAAGTTCACAACTCTACAATATTCACCTCCCTCAATGCTTAGGGAAAGAAGTGGTCGAGGAAAGCACTCTCAAACTCGTCCTACTAAGCATGTTGAACATCTTCAACATGGCTATCCTCCCACTGGTTGTACCAGACATTCACACATCCTTGGGCTGGTAGGAGGCAAGCTCAACCCCTTCAATCCCACTAGCATGCATCACCCTCACACCTTATACATCTCGTCGATGAAATTTTGTGGGTCCTCCTCAACCTTCGACCCCGTATATACTAAAAGGTTCATTCTTAAGAAGTCTTTGAGTTGGATTGCAGTAGTGGACTCCTGTGAGCTAGAACTAGGAGCCTGAGGACCTCGACTATTACCCTGGGAGGCCACTAGATGAGTGAGCATGGTAATGGCTCCCCTAAACTCTGCCTCTTAGGTAGGAGTAGGTTGTGGTTGTACAGTGGCCTTTAGGACCTTAGCAGCCCTAGCAGGTCCACCCCATCTCCTTGTCCCTGTCTGAATTGGGACCTCTGGTTGGGAATTCTTAGCGGTTGGGGCTGAGGCATCTCTCTAAGCAACAATTCATTTTGGAGGCATAGTCTAAAAATATGTAAAGCACAAATTAAAGCAAAGTTTTCATAGAGTTAAACTCTATCGCACAAAATCATATCATAAAAGAAGGGTAACACTTCCTAATTTCCTATAGCTTCCTACTTATAAAGTGTAGTGCACAACACACCCATAAACAAGACTCTACTAGACACAGCTCTGTGGGCTTTGATATCAAGTTTATCATACCCCGGGATGCAATTGGCACTCAAAGACTATTGTTAGTCCTTGACTGAACCACTTGGTCTCGTTGTCATATCTTACTCGACAATGGAAGAATACTCAATGATAGCATTAAAGATAAGACATAAATTTTATAATTAGTTTCTCCAAAATAGTTCAAGTCTGAATAGGAAAATACTCACAAATATTTCACTCAAAGTCTATGAAACCTCTACTCTAAACATCTAGAAGGTACCATGACAAGCTATGGCTACCACAAATTCAATGAACTAATTCAAAATGTAAAGAAGAAAGTAAAGGGTATATCTTCTGAATGCATGGGAGGACTCACCACTATCTGGACTTAGGGTGCTGAACATCAACTGTACGTCTGCTGAAATCCTCTATCTATTGAATCTACATCACGAAATGATGCAGTTCCAAATAGCATAAGTACGTGGAATGTACTTAAAAGGCTAAAGTAAATAGATAAGGCTTTTTAACGACCCCAAAAAGTGCCTAAAAACGTGCCTCGGAATGCCCAAAATTTTAATTTTCCTATGTCTCAGAACCCATTCATTATATAAAAAATCTGACTTCATATTCTTGTTCAGGGGGTCAAAATTAGGAAAAAAAGTTCAAATCCTGATTTTAGAGTAATCGAATCATAATTTAATTTTTTCCAAATTTTGATTTCCAGAGACAATCCACGATAACACCATGACGTGCAGCTGTCACGGACATGTGTTAGTTTAGCCTCCACGATAGGTCCATGTCGTGGACCTGTTACTTTGTTACCAGTGATTTTTTATCTCGGTCCAAGGCTTTTGGGTCTTAGACCTAAGTGTTCCCAAACGTGTTTTTACCTATACTTAGCCTTATTTCATCCTCATATCATCCAAAAACATTCTCCAATATTCTCTCAAACCCTTAAAATCATACTTTACCCTAAATTCATGTCCCAAAACTCAAGAACAATCTTAAGGATTTCTTCAAGATTCTTCTTCAAGCTTCAAGTCTCATTCGAAAATGATGAATATGAAGTCCGGGCCATCTCCAATCTTCACCAAGTTCATCTCCAAGCTAAGGTATGTGGGTTTCTTTCACCCATGATATCCAAGCCTTCTTTTACTGAAATTGCAAAATTTAAAGTTGATTTACAAGTAGGTCTTGATTATTATGAGATTCACTGCACACTATGTTAAAGTTATGTAAAGTTATGACTGTTATGCTATGCTTTGAGCTACATATCTTAGATCTGTTGTAAGGTTTGATGAGGGATTTTGAAGTATATGTCTTGAGGGTGTTGCAAGGTGTTGATTGATGGTTTTAAAATGGATTTTCTTGCATGATTTCATCTCTAAATTGCATGGTTTTACACTACCATTTTCACACCCTCTAAGTATTTGATAAAATGTCCGGGTGTGGTTTCTTGAGTAGTTGAAGGTCTAAAGCATGAGATATGATATGAATGACTATATGATGATGAAATGAGCATATGTATATGATATAATCTATATAAAGTGTTACATTAGACTATACCCGATCCAGGGGACAAGAGCCCGGGTAACCATGTTGGGGTTAATACTCATCAACCATGCGAGGGGTTTATACTTCGTCACCGTGTTGGTAAGGTGTGATTACCATCAACCATATAAGGGGTTTATACAACACAACCACCAAGGGGTTTATACTTGGAATAGCTAGCTTGGTCACTTCTATGCATATGATATCCTATATGAACATGAGTTACTTAAGCGTGTTTCACTTAAGCATTGATCATACATGCCATATTGAATATTATGTCTATTGCTTAATATTATTCATTTTAATTATGATTACTACTTATTGTTGCATTGCATCCTACATACTTAGTACATTCGTACATATTAACGCATACTCTTGCCTACATGATATCAGCAGGTAGGGATCGAAGCCCAAGTTGATCATCCTTCTCCTCCTCGTGGCTAGTTCAGTACTACTCAAGCTAGTTGGTGAGACCTTCACTTCGATGACCTTAGTATATATTTCTCTTATTATGTATGAGCACTCTTCTTTACTTTCTATTTAGATTATGAGGGTGAGCCCAGTTCCTTTGTCTTGCCCCCTCATATCTATGTAGTAGAAGTGTTGTTGGACATGCTATGTATGTATGATGTGAGCCTTGACTCTTTGTACCTTGATTATGATGTTGTGCAAGCTTTCCTCTTAGACCCATTACCCTTATTACTACTCTTTTACGTTATTTAAATGCTTCTATGACGAATTATGTGTAATGATAAGTTAAGAGGCTTGTTTGGGGACCTTTCGGGCTCCCCATTTGCCATGTCACGTTTAGGCCCTATTTTGGGTCATGGCAAACTTGGTATCAGAGCATTAGGTTGTTAGTTCCTCGGAGGCCAACATACCGCGTCGATTAGAGTCTTATTCATGGTTATGTTGTGCACCACAACTATGAGTAGGAGGGTATGAGACGTTTTCGAAAATGTTTTCCATGTCGTGCGATAGAGTTAGTTCCCCTAGGGCTTATTGCTATGTCATGCCCCAAGTCTCGTTAGGGAGGACCGACACCCATTGCCGATAAGACTCAACCAAAAGGAAATGCATGTGACTAGGCCGTTGGGGCCACAGTGTCGAAAGTACAAGACATGACCACACTTTAATTTACATAGTATACAAAGCCTCTAGATAATAGAAAGTATCTGATAAGGGCCAGGATAGGCCCCCGCCTCAATTAACTATACAATGCAAACATATAAGCTTTAGACACACATAAAGCTTCGAAGCAACCTGGAGCTTGGTAACAGTAGCTGGATGTCCTGGACTCTACTGGGGAGATCTAGTAGCACCTGTACCTGCAGCATGAAATGCAAGTCCCCCGCAAGGGACTTAGTATGAGATAATGTACTGAATATGTAAGGCAACAAATATTCTATATGAAATAACAACTCAAATGAAACCATGCACTAGTGTAGAATAAGAGACCACCTTTGGATATACTTTGGAATCTTGTACTTTAAGTTCTTTATATTGCTTTAGTTTTACTGTATAATCTGTGCACATCATGAACTATAAATGACCAGCTAATCAGTGGTAAACTGTATCGGGATCGTCCCTGGCTAGGTTCTTCCTTAACCCCTCGAGCTTCCACCCGTGATAGGATCATCCCTGGCTAGGTGATGCTTCCACCCTTGGGGTTACCACCCATCAAAAACTATATACTTTATCTTTCAATTACTTTTGAGATAATTCTTTTGGTGGTCAAAATATTGAAGCTATAAGGTTGTATAGGCAGCATGTGACATGTAAATAATCATGCAAGACAACATGGCAATGAAGAGAGTATGTTACATAAGCAATGAAATGCGTATGAAATGAAGCAACTCATGAACTTTGTTTTTCAACAAGAACTCATATACTTGGTATCCACGTATGGATGTACATTTGAAGTTGACTATATATAGGAGTATATGGATATGTGAAAGAGTGGAGACATGGCTGCTTGTCATGTAGGAGTAGATAAATGCCTTTACTTACCGAGGGATCTATGTTTCATGCCAAATGATATGAAATCAAGTAACCTTACATACCTCGTTGTGTGACCTCGTTACTACCTTGGAGTGGCTGCTTTTCCCCCAAATATTTATCTACATCATATTAGGCAATAATACTAGTATTAGCAGCAATGAAACACTTCTTGACAACCTAATATCATAAAAACGATCACCCGGACAGTAAGCTTTCAATTAGTGAAGCAAAGGCATTCCTTCAACCTTTCACTTATAATCATATTTTCTTGCAATCTTTCTTATGTACACATCATATACAACTCATTTCAAACCCTTAGCAGTCTTAAAACAGCCCACAAAGCCTAACACATAACAATTCTTCACAACATACAAACAAGCGGCATAACATTATATCCTTTCACCACACTATGACGTCAACAATCCAGAAACTATTTTAACTTTACCTAAATTGTTTTCAATGTTTTTACCATATAAAACCTGTCTTTAAATAGTCCACAAATAGTCCCAAAGTAGGCAAAGGTCGTGGAACAACATATCACAATTCTACACAACCTATAAATGAACAGCATAATGTTACCGTCCTTCGCTACATTTCGATATCGATAATTCCAAATCTTTTCAAACTCTAACCAAACTATTCCAACAACATTTACATATACAAACAGTGCTAATACAGTCTTAGAATAGCACCCAAGAAGTCATGAAGGACATAAGCCAATAGCTTTCCATCCAACAACCCACAAATACCAATCAACATTATACTTAAGATAGCACAATAAAACTAGGTTGTTAAATGAAACCAAAATCAGGGTAGCAACCTTAGGGTACTGCATATAACACAAACCATATTAAAAATGTCAAATTCTCTTCATAATACAACCCACAAACCATAAAGAAGTCGCTAAAATAAAAGGCAAGTGTGCTGCAATTTTCTGGACACATGATGTCCAGAATTTCTAGCATAACATATTATCATATACTTCTTGATTTTTATGAAGAAACCTTACTGAAAACACAATTATAATCACTTACCTTTTTCTTCAAAGTTGAAGAACTCATTCAAAATCCTAAAAGAGTCGTTTGGCTGCTGCTTTGCTAGGTCGAGAAAAGTCTAGAGAGAGAGTTTGGGAAAGCTGAAATTTTTTCCAAGTCAAAAAGGGGACTGAAATTGCTGCTTGTAATCCTTTCTTTAAAGGCCTATCTTGGATAAATTTCTTTGGGACTTTTGAACTCCTCATACCACATAAAGTTAGCCTAATTATTCAGTAGCTAGTTCCCCCAAAATTGGGCCAAAATGGGCATCAAATCTAATGGACTTTGGCTGCCAATTTCTAGCTTTCCTCTTAATCCGTTTTTGGCCCAAATGGTCAAGTGGTTTGGGATATACTTGGGCTTTTCTTTACAAATATCTTGGGCTGACAATAAGGTCCATTTATCATCCTAGAGCATGGGCTAGAATTACACCCTTAATATAGGCTTCATCCATAATCGGACTTGGATAAATTTGACGTCAAACCTCATCTCTGTTTAGCTAGCAAGTTCAAGCTAAGCAAGTAGGTGACTCACTTACTAGATATTAATTTATACAAACACCTTAATTCTCTTACTTTCTTTAGGGTTGTGATATCCTTAATTTAACATAGAACACATATATACTCAACCCTCTTAAGCATTAGACGTCCATATCGCCCGTTAACATGAAAATCAAGAACTTTCAAGAATGGACACTAATTTGACCAATGCATCTCATGATTTATTTCACATAGCATTAGTACATGTCAAATATGGGGTGTTACATCCTCCCCCCCTCTTGGGAACATTCGTCCTTGAATGTTAGTACAATTGAGTAGCTTAACCATGTATAAACCTTTATTTAAACAACCCTTTGACAACAAACTATGTATTCAATTACACATACCTATTCGTGTTCCAATTTTGTATGTTGCGCGTCCTTTTTAGCTTCAAACAAATAAGGGTATTTTGACTTCATTGCGTCCTCAGCCTCCCAGGTTATCTCTTCTGCTTGTTGATTTCTCCAAAGTACCTTCACTAAAGCTATTTCTTTATTCCTCAGCTTCCTAACTTGACGATCTAGAATAGCAACAAGAACCTCTGCATAAGTGAGATCTTCTGTAACTTGCACGTCCTCAATAGGAGTGATACTAGATGGGTCACCTATGCACTTCCAAAGTATTGATACATGAAAAACTGGATGAACCATTGAAAGCTCTTGGGGTAGCTCTAGCTCATATGCAACCTGCTCGATCTTCTTAAAAATCTTATACGGACCTATGTAACATGGGCTTGGTTTTCCTTTCTTACCAAATCTCATAACCCCTTTCATTTGAGACACCTTTAAAAATACCCAATCTCCTATTGAAAATTCCATCCCTCTTCTTTTAGCATCTGCATATGATTTATGACGACTTTGGGCTTCTTCTAGCCGCTGCTGTATTAACTTAGCTTTTTCCATGGCTTGGTGTACTAGATCTGGCCCAAGTAAGGTGGCTTCACCCACTTCAAACCATCCAATTGGCGACCTACACTTCCTTCCGTACAAAGCTTCATAAGGTGCCATCTTGATACTTGAATGGTAGCTATTATTATAGGCAAATTCAATAAGGGGTAAATGGTCCACCCAACTACCTTTAAAGTCCAATGCATAAGCTCACAACATATCTACAAGTGTCTGAATGGTGCGTTCTGCTTGACTTTTTGTTTGAGGGTGGAATGCTGTGCTCAAATTTACTTGTGTTACTAAACTCCTTCGGAAAGACTTCTAAAACTTTGCAGTGAATTGATCCCCTTGATCTGATATAATAGAGATTGGGACTCCATGTAGCCTAACTATCTCTTTGAGGTACAGTTTGGCATAGTCCTCTGCCGTATAATCACTCCTGACAGGTTGGAAATGTGCTAACTTTGTGAGTCTGTCAACTATTACCCATATAGAGTCATACTTCTGAAATGAGCAAGGCAAACCTGTAACAAAGCCCATATTTATCATATTCCACTGCCAAGTTGGAAGTTCTATACACTGCATATAACCTCCTGGCTTTTGGTGTTCTATCTTCACTTGTTGACAATTTGGACATTGAGCCACAAATTTTGCAAGGTCCTTTTTCATGCCTCCCCCCAAAACACTCCCTTCAGGTCATGGTACATCTTAGTTGATCCTGGATGGATAGAATATTGGGAATGGTGAGCTTCTTCCATTATCCTCCTTCTTAGCCCATTAATATGAGGCACACATAATATATTTTGGCAGTAAAGTACTCCATTTTGTGTAAGGTCAAAGCCCTTTATCGCACCCTGACTAACCTTTTCCTTAAGATGTAGTAGAACAGGATCCTCAAACTGTTTTTCCTTCACCTCCATCACCAATGAAGACGTTGCTGCATTTTGTACAATAACCCCCTCCTTTGGAGTTTCAAGAAGATGAACTCCCAAATTGGCTAGTTAACGTAGATCCTTAGCCACCCCTTGACTAAACATGGCCTGGTCACCAGTAATCATAATTGCCTTACGACTCAGAGCATCAACTACCACATTTGCCTTCCCTGGATGGTATAGTATATCGACATCATAATCCTTTATCAGCTCCATCCATCTCCGTTGTCTTAAGTGTAGGTCTTTCTACTTAAAGACTTATTGCAAGCTCTTATGATTAGTATATATATCAATGTGAACCCCATACAAATAGTAGGGCCTTATTTTCAAAGCAAATACAACCGTTGCTAGCTCAAGATCATGAGTTGGGTTATTCTTCTCATGTGGTCATAGTTGTCTGGATGCATAAGCAATTACGCTACTATGCTTTGTCAGCACACACCCTAAGCCAACTCCTGAAGCATCACAATACACTGCATACCCCTCGGTACCTTCTAAAAGTACTAGCACAGGTGCAGAAATTAGCTTATTTTTTCAGTTCCTGGAAACTCCTTTCACATGCATCATTCCACTAGAACTTGGTTGCCCTATATGTCAATTTAGTTAGAGGTGCAGAAATGGAAGAAAAAAACTCAACAAACCTTTTGTAATAACCTGCCTAACCTAGGAAGCTCCGAACTTCTGTGGGCATCGTTGGCCTTGACCACTCTTTCACCGCATCCATCTTTTGTGAATCAAGTCTTATTCCCTCCTCAGACACAATATGACCCAAGAATGCCAATGAGTTTAGCCAAAATTCACATTCAGAAAACTTGGCATATAACTGTCAATTACAAAGAACCTTTAACACTTGTCATAAGTGATTTGCATGATTCTCTTCTGACCTTGAGTGTACCAAAATTTCATCTATAAGCACTATCATGAACACATCCAAGAATGGCTTAAATACCCTATTCATCAGATCCATAAAAATTGCTGGTGCATTCGTTAGTCCAAATGACATAACAAGAAATTCAAAGTGACCATATCGTGTTCTGAAAGCAGTCTTAGATATATCTTCCTCCTTCACCCTAACTTGGTGATACCCTGATCTCAGATCAATTTTTGAAAAGCATTTGGCACCCTATAAGTGATAAAATAAATCATCAATCCTGGGGAGGGGGTATTTATTCTTAATTGTCACCCTATTCAACTGTTGGTAGTCGATACACATTCTCAAGATTCCATCCTTCTTGCGTACAAATAGCACTGGTGCATCCCAGAGAGACACACTAGGCCTTATAAAATCCTTCTTCAATTAGTCTTTCAATTGCTCTTTTAATTCACGCAACTCTGCCAGGGCTATTCTATATGGAGGGATAGAAATAGGTTGAGTTCATGGAAGTAGGTCAATACCAAAATCTATTTCTCATTCTGGTGGTAAGCCTGGAAGTTCTTCAAGGAACACATCAATAAATTCATTCACTACTGGGACTGATTGAAGAGTTGGCGATTTTGCCTCCATATCCCTTACTCTAACCAAATGGCATATACACCCCTTAGACATCATCTTTCTAGCCTTAAGATAAGAGATAAACTTCCCCTTTGGTGCCCCAACATTGCCTTCCAATTCAAGAACTGCCTCATTTGGAAAGTGGAAGTATACTTTCTTAGTTCGGCAATTCACGATGGCATAGCAAGAAGATAACCAGTCCATACCCATTATAACAACAAATTCCACCATTTCTAACTCAATAAGATCCGCTAGTGTCTCACGGTCACAAACAGTTATTACACAACCATAATAAACCCTGCTAGCCGTAATAGATTCACCGGTTGGTGTAGACACTTCAAATGGTTTATTCAATAATTTAGGTGTTCTCTTAAGCTTCCTAGCAACTAGTGGTGTGATGTATGATAGTGTAGAACCAGGGTCAATTAATGCATATACATTATGAGAGAATATGGACAATGTACCCGTGACCACATCAGGTGAAGCTCCCAAATTTTACCGACTCCCCAAAGCATAAGTGCGATTCTGGACCCTGCTAGAGCTAGCAGCTCCTCTAACACCTCTACCATGACCCATAGGTGCTTACTGACCCCTACTTAATGGAGGAATTATCGATGATGATGCAATAGTTAACCTAGTAGATTGTGCTATATCACCCATACGCCTCCTTGGGCAATCTCTCATCATGTACCCTGGCGCACCACACCAATAACAAACATCTATCACAACACGACATATACCTGGATGACTTCTTCCACACTGTTTACAGGGCTGGCTAGGAGTCATCGGTTGGCCTCCCGATCCTCTTGTTGTCCGTGTACCTTGTCCCTCACCTCATTAACCAAACTAATTACTTCTAGACCCTTGAAGTTGTGGTGGAGCACTGGTTGCAGAATAGGAGAATGATGGCCTAGGCAGTCTGTTAGAAAATCGAGGCTTAAACTCTCCTTGGGACGGTGTAAACTGCCCTGAAGATCTGCTCCTCTTGGACTGCGCCCTTTCTAACTCCTGTGTCCTTCTCCTTTGCCTTTGATCCTCCAATTTCTGTGCAAAAGCTTGCATTCTCGCTATATCCATGTCTTTATCCAATGCAGCAATAGTACAGACTCTGACCAGATATGTATCCAATCTATCCACATACTGGTGAACTCTGTCTGCCATAGTAGCAACTACATTAGGAGCATACCTGGATAGGGAATTAAATTGGAGGCTATACTCTCTCACACTCATATTCCCTTAGTGATGGTTCAGGAACTGATCTGCACAGGCCTCTCGGATCTCTAATGGCAAATAATGGTCAAGAAAGGCCTCTCTGAACTCTTTCCAGGTGGTCGAAGGAGCATCTATATCTTTGGATTGCTTCCAGGTTTTATACCACAATATTGCCATACCCTTCAACCTGTATGCTGCTAACTTGACCGCCCGTACCACTCACATGCATCATATCTAAAGTGCACTGAATTTTATCAATGAAGTCTTGGGGATCTTCATTAGGATCAAACCCAATGAAGGCTGGAGGGACCAAATTTAGGAAGTCACGTGTCCTCATGCCAGCTGCCCTATTTGCACCACCTGTACCCATAAATGGAACTTCCTGTCTTTGGCCTTGGCCAGCAACTATGTGAGTCAATAGTTGAACTACATTTCTCAGATCATGCACTGTAGCATCAATAGGTAGCTCTGGCAAAATTTCAATATTTCTGGGTTCATCAGGAGCTGGAGGGGTTAGAGATGTCCGTGACAGGGACTCATCTTGAGCCTCATTTCGTTGTCTCACATGATTGGGCGAACCATCCACCACTTCCACAGCCTTTCCTTTACCTTTGTTCTTCTTGGTTTCTGGCATACTTTCTCACTGTACAAAACAATTTAGGAATTAGACATAATTCACCTAGCTCTATGGCACTATCTAAAGAATGAAAGGGAAGTAACAAATCCTAAATGCCACGTAGCCTCCTGCTTATAATGTGGTGCATAACACATCGATAAACAAGGCTCTACGTTGACATGGCTTTGTATACTCCCTAGGATGGCCCACTTTGATACCACTTCTGTCACGCCCCAAGTCCCATTAGGGCGGACCGGCACCCGATAAGGATCAGGAGAATCAACCTATATCTATGCACTTTCTATACCTTTTATAAAGGATTTCTATATTTAACATGCCTTTGTGCAAGTACACAGTGATACAACCAAAAGGAAATGTATGTTACTAGGCCATTGGGGCCACGATGTCGAAAGTACAAGACATGACCACACTTTAATTTACATAGTCTACAAAGCTTCTAGATAATAGAAAGAATCTGATAAGGGTCGGGACAGGCCCCCGCCTCAATTAACTATACAATGCAAACATATAAGGTTTAGACACACACAAAGCTCTGAAGCAACCTGGAGCTTGGTAACAGCAACTGGATGTCCTGGACTCTACTGGGGAGATCTACTAGCACCTATACCTGCAGCATGAAATGAAGGTCCCCCTTAAGGGACTCAGTATGAGATAATGTACTGAATATGTAAGGCAACAAATACTGTATATGAAATAACAACTCAAATAAAACGATGCACTAGTGTAGAAAAAGAGACCACCTTAGGATATACATTGGAATCATGTACTTTAAGTTCTTTATATTGCTTTACCTTTACTGTATAATC
>JAOTQR010027663.1:29072-52195 GCA_025774065.1 Solanum ossicruentum | reverse complement strand
TATTCTTATCTCTCATTGTCATTTTAATTGCTTCTGCGACCAAGGATGTGTAATGATATGTTATGAGGCTTGTTTCAGGTTCCTTCGGGTTCCCCGTTCGCCGGTCATGTCTTGGTCCTAGGCTTGGTTCTTGACACTCTCTAATCAACGTCACCTTTTCCAAGGATTCTATGAAGAAATTCGAACCTAGCATATCCGTTTACCCCGCTTCAAACAACCCAACCCAGGGAGCTACAATGCCTACCATAAAGAGCTTCAGGAAAAGCCATACCAATGCTTGAGTGGTCGCTATTGTTGTAAGAAAATTAAATTCGTGGAAGATGTTCATTCCAACTACCATTGAACTCCAAAACACAAGCTCTAAGAAGATCCTCAAGAGATTGGATAGTCCTCTCGGCTTGGCCATCTATTTGAGGAGGAAAAGTCGTGCTAAGCTTAACATTGGTGCCAAGACTCCTTTGGAAGGACCTCAAAAAATGTGAAGTAAATTGAGCACCACGATTTGCGATGGTAGACAAGGGAAGCCCATGCAATCTAACCAATCATGTATATATAACTTGGTATAATCTTTGGCACCATTGAAGATTTGACCAGTAGGAAGTGAACCGACTTTGTCATTCTATCCACAACAACACAAATAGGGTCAAAATGTTTCCTAGTCTAAGGGAACCCAACCAAAAAATCCATGTTGATCTCTTCCCACTTCCAAGTTGGAATTTCTATATCTTGGGATAGATCACCTAACCTTTGATGTTCGACTTTCACTTGTTGGCAATTGTGACATCCAGATATGAACTTAGCAATGTCCCTCTTCATACCACCCCACCAATACACTTCGCTCAACTCTCTATACGTCAATGTAGAATCGGGGTGCATGGAATAGGATGAATTATAGGCCTTATTCAAGATCAATTCTTTCAAGCCATCTCATCCTTAGGAGAAAACCTTCACTTTACCATCTTTCATCAAGGGCATCAACTCTAGCAAGGCAGGGTCATGATTTTGTTTTTCCTTTTCCTCCTCAGTCAAAGAATATTAAGAACTATCAACAACCACTACAGCCCTATTATCAACATCATCCAACCTAACCCCCAGTCTAGCCAGCCGATGAATCTCTCTAGCCACCTGTTTGCCACCATCTTCAACATGAGCTAAACTACCCATAGACTCCCTACATAAAGCATCGGCTACAACATTAGCTTTGCCATGGTGATATTGCACACTCATATCATAATCTTGAAGGATCTCTAACCACATTCTTTGTCTTAAGTTAAGATCTTTTTGGATGAATACATACTGGAAACTCTTGTGATCGGTAAACACATCAACATGAACCCCATACAAGTAGTGAAGCGAAATTTTCATAGAAGATACCACGACTGCTATCTCAAGATCATGGGTGGGATAATTCTATCACCTTACCACTTTGCATCAAAACACACCCTAAAGAAATTCTTGAGGCATCAAAATACATAAAAAATCCTTCCAACCTTTCCGGTAGAGCCAAGATAGAAGCAGAGGCAAGCTTATTCTTCAAGGTTTGAAACTCTTTTTATGCTCATAGGTCCAAATAAATTTCATCTTCTTTTGTATCAAGTTAGTCATAGTAGAAGCAATAAAAGAGAAGCCATTCACAAACCTCTATTAATAACACACCAAAACCCAAGAAAGTTCTAATGTCCGATGGAGTCAAAGGTTTCGGCCAGTTTCTAATCACCTTTGTCTTCTTAGGTTCCACCTTAATAGCATCTCCCGACACCCAATGCAGTAGAAAGGTAACCTTTTTCAACCAAAACTCACATTTCTCATATTTTGCATACAACCTATCCTCCCTCAAGATTTGAAACACCACCCTTAAGTGATCCACATGTTCCTCCTCACTATGGTATTAAATCAAGATATCATCAATAAAAACCACCACAAAGAAGTAAAAGTAAGGTTTAAAGACCCAATTCATGAGATCCATAAATATAGCTGGCGCATTTGTTAACTCGAAGGATATAATCATAAACTTAAAGTGATCATACCTTGTTTCGAAAGCCATCTTGTTAATGTCACACTCCTTTACTTTCACTTGGTGATACCCAAACTAAAGATCAATCTCAAAGTAGTGACTAGCCTCTTGAAGTTGATTAAAAAGGTAATCAGTCCTTGGATGAGAGTACTTGTTCTTTATGGTGACTCTATCTGGTTTCCAGTAATCAATGTACTTTCAAAGAATACCATCATTTTTCTTCAAAACAACACCAGTGGACCCCCAAGATGATTTACAAGGCCTTATAAAATCCTTCTCCAATAAATCCCTCAATTGCTCCTTTAATTTGTGACACCTCATACCTCTATGCTCTTATATATCCATGATTCAAGCCTTATTTGTTCAGGTGAGGAGTGTATTAGGGTCATGGGAGACTTCTAGTATGTAGACGAGTTCAAGACTTCCCTATAAGTTGAATTTCAGGCATTGGTTTATGAAAGCATCAGCTTTAAATGAGTATAACTTTAAGCACACTTATAATTGGATGATCCACGACATTTCAAATAAAATCCCTTTGAGTTAGATTTCTAACGCACTTAATTTCACCACATTTTGAGTTCGGATGAAGGAATTCTGACCGTTTTTGTGAGACCATACCGTGTAGTGAAACCACATAGGCACCTTGATATGTAGTGGGGAAGTGGATGGGCTATCTGGGCTGACTTGAGCTGGAAAAGATGATTTTTTGTCTAAGGCATATGAAACTTCCATTAGCACGGGCCTTGTGGCCTGCCACTTACCATGTGGCTAGTCGTGGGATATGTGCATGTGAAGCTTAGTATGCAGAAAGGAGTTTTTGGCCAAGTGTTGTTCCATGGCCATCCATACAAGTTGTTCCATGTCTCCTGAGTCATGTCCCTTTGTTTGGGATTTGGCAATATTTATTTTCACTATAGTTCCATAGACCTCTACACGGACAATGTAGGCTCATACAGGTCGTGGAGGTATCCGTTTGTGTGATGGGACATGAATTTCAAAGTGTTCCAACATCCAAATTTTGACCAAGTATTGCCTCACAAGAACTCCACACAGCCCGTGAAGTGCCACACGACCCATGAGGCCTTCACAGGGGCAACACTTTGCCAATTTTTCCATCCATTGACTAATGGCACTTTCATGAATTTAATCTATTCAAATGACCTTTTTAAACTTCCAATCCTATCTTAACCTCCCCAAAAGACCTAAACCATATTTGAAAGGTTCAAAGTCGTTACTTTAATCTCAAATACACTCACAAATTCTCTGAAGAGTCTCCATCAAAACCAAAAATAGAAATTCAAGGGAACTCAAGAGCAAGCTTTGGACCCCAAGACCTCCCTCTAAGCTTAATGTCTTTTGCAACCCAATTCAAAGAAACTCAAGGTCTGGATTTTAACCATTGGGTCCTTTCACCCATGGTTCCTAATCTTCAACTTCTATGAAAATTACATTTTCCCAAGTTATGTTGCTTATGGGTATTATTCGTTAGTGATTATGATCATACACTATATTGAGGTTTCATGAAAGTGTGATTGAAAACACATGTTTGCTCTTTTTAAGTCTATACCATGAGATGATTTGCCTATTATGATTATGCATGTTTTATGCTATAGAACTATGATATCTCTTGATATTTGACAGGGGTTTTCAACATATTTCACATGAGGGTTCTACCAAGTATGGGTGGGTTGATTTACATTAGAATTTCTCACATGATTTCACTCTTGAATTTAATGGTTTTATACAAGCATAACACACCCAGCAAGTGTTTGATAAAATGTTTGGTTATGGAATCTTGACTCATTGAAGGTCTAATGCATGTCTTATGAGTTAAATGACTTTATGATGATGAAAGAAATGTTTATATGAGTTGTTACAATGAAAAGTACTTATGGTATTGTATGTTGACTATGTCTAGTTGAGGAGGTGATGCCTCAATCACCATTCATGGTAGGGTGAGGCAACTATAAACCAATTGAGGGGTTGATATTTCAATCACTATGGGTGGTAGGGTGAGACAACTATCTACTAGTTAAGGGGTTGATACCTTGACCACTATGATGGAGGGTGTGATGTCCATCAACCATGTTAAGGGGTTGATAACTTGACCACTATGATGGATGTTGTGATGTCCATCAACCAGTTAATGGGTTGATACCTTGACATCTATGATGGAGGGTGTAATGCCTATCAACCAATTGAGGGGTAGATACCTCAATTACCATGGATGGTAAGGATTGATAACCATCAAGTGGTCTCTTATTGCAAATGTAATATTGTCTACATAAGCATGCTTTACTTCAAGCATCATTCATATATATCATATGTCATTATGTTATCTATTGCTTATGATATTGTATTTTGCCTATGTTTCCTATCTTTTGATGCATTGTATCCTACATAGTTACTGCATTCAAAAGTACTAATGCATACTCTATGCCAACATGATGTTACCATGTACGAACTAGAAAACCACTTGATCCTCCTCCTCCTCCACGTGGTTAGTACGATTTCTCTCGAAGAAAGTTGGTGAGTCCTGAACTTCGAGGACATACTTCCCTTAATTTATGCTATGTATTCACTATTCTTATTCACTCCCTTAATTTGGGGCCCCTTTGGGTTTTCTATATGTCGTGTCACGTCTAGGCCCTATGTATGGGTCATGCCAAACATGATATTAGAGCACTGGGTTATTAATGGTCATCAACATTTAACACACCGCATTGACTAATGTCTTGTTCATAGTTGTGAAGTGCACCACGAGCAAGGGGCTATGAGGCGTTCTAGGAAATGTTCCACTTCTTCTAACTCTATGTCATACTATAGAAGTTAGGTAAGGTTTCCTCTCTAAATAATGTTCTTTGTTATGCTTGTCATGCTTAACCTAAGAGGAAGAAGAGCCCCCACTCCCGAAGAACAACCAGCTCATGAAGAGTTCTGGGATACTATTGCCATGCTAGATCAAGCCATGAAAATTAAAATCAACCAAGGGACCCAAGCCCCTAATGCTCCTACTACGACATCTAGGGCAAGTGATTTCATTATGATGAACCCATCAAAGTTGAACAGGTCTAAAGTGAATAAGGACCCTAAAGAATTTATCAATAAAGTGTACAAAGTCTTATCTATTATGGGTATGAGGTCGGAAAAGAAGATGGAGTTGATGACTTACTAACTCAAGGAGATGGCCCAAAAGTGGTATACTTAATGGACGGCAGAGAAGGGGACATCGATGTGATCCTTTGGGAGGAGTCTAAGGCGGTGTTTCTCAATTGGTTCTTCCTTCTTGAGATAAGGGAGGACAAAATAAAGGAATTCATGAATTTGAAGTAAGGGTCGATGAGTGTGAGGGTGTATGTCTTGTGTTCAACCAACTCTCCATATATGCCCCCTAATTGGTGACTGAGCCAAGGTCTGGAAGAAATAAGTTTGTGATAGGTGTGTCCAATTTGGTGAATGAAGAATGTTGTGCCGCTATGTTAATAGGTGACATAGACTTGTCCTTCCTCATGACTTATCCCTAACAATTAGAGGGGGAAAAGATGAGAAAGAGAAGGGGTAAGGAGGACAAGAGGGCCCATTTTGAAGGAAAATTTCAAAGTTCCAAATATGGTAGTGGTATGGTGCCTTAAGCTTAGGTGCCCAAGATGTGTTAGATGCCATGACGACCCATGCTTGAAAGATACTAATGCTTTTTATAGTTGTGGGGAGATGGTTCACAAGATAATAGATTGTCCCCATAAACGCAATAAGGGTAAAGGTAGTGATGTTAATCAAGGGGGTGCTCCAAGGTGTAATCAGTTCTATGCTTTTCAAAGAAAGCAAGGAGGGGATGAGGTGCCCGATGATGCTGTTGATATGTTAAAGGTTTCTGATTTGATGTGCATGCTTTGATAGTTTCTGGAGTCACTATTTCTTTCACTATTCCTTTGGGCTAAAAAAGTTTCATGTGTATGTCCTGAAAAGTTATATGAGTCTTTTGATGTCTACCCCCCCATTAATAAGTCTATAGTGGCTAGAAAGTCTATAGAAGGATTGCCCTGTGCCATTATTTCATAAAGCATTATTTTGTCATGTTGTTGTACTTGGTATAGTAGATTTGAGGTTGTCCTTAGGGTGGTTAGGTTACACGCATATCATTCTTCCATTGATTTTAGAACCAGTAGGATTAATTGTCAATTTCATAAGGAGTTCGTACTTGAATGGGAAGGTAGTAAAGTGGTAAGTATGGTAGATTCATTTCTTGTTTAAGGCATAAATTGATCTTGGAGGGTTGTACTTATTATCTCGTAAGGGTTAGGGATCTTGAGTCTAAAACCCTTCCTATTGAGTTAGTTTCGTTAGTTAATGTGTTTCTTTGTGTCCATTCTGATATTTTGAATTGGTGGTAATGTCTTTTGCTTGACCTATGCCCCAGCTATGTTTGTGGATCTCATGAATAAGGTCTATAAACCCTACCTTGATATATATGAGGTAGTTGGTGGTTGGTATATTGATTTACTTATGGAATGAAGAAAGGTTTATGAGTCATTCAAGTGTAATGTTTCAAGGCTTGAGGGATGGGAGGTTATTTGTAGTTATGGTAAGTGTGGACCTTGAGTAACAAAAGGGTGGATAAGGAAGTACACCAGTTGACTAGGTTGGGAATGAGGTTGGGTAAAGTTGAGAATGCGAGTTTACTCCCAAGGGGGAAATGGGGGCTTCAAGTATCAAGGTGGGCTATGTGTGTATAAGAATGATAATTAAGCCCAAGGTGTGAGGGTCCTTATAGGGAGTTGACGAGAATTGGTAAGGTGGCTTATGAATTGTAGTTGCCTATGAAAGGTTTAGGTGATGTGTTGGTGACTCAAGTGCTATAGAACTCTGAGGTTGTGGGTGTTGTGGAGGATGAGTTGGCTTAGGAGAAGGTCTCGGTGGAGATATTGGATGGATAGGTGGAAAGGTTACTTCATAAGGATGTAGTGCTCGTACAGGTCCTTTAGGAGAATCATCAAGTCGAAAGTGCCACATGGAAAGCCGAGCGGACATGCAAAAGCGATATCCATATCTCTTCCACTCTACATAGTCCTAAGGTACTAAATTAAGTCCCTCTATATGATTTCAAGTCTTAGGTTTGGGACCTTATGTCATTTACATGCATTCATGTTTATGTTAACAAGCTTATGGTGATTTTCTATGTTCATGTTGAGACTTTCTTTTGGAAATATGTTTAAGTGCATTTGTTGCATCCATGTTAGGCCAAAATCTTCATGATCATTTTTCTTGTGTGCGTTTCTTTGACATTTGCGGACGAATGTTCCTAAGAAGGAGATGTTGTGATACCCCATACCTCCAGGGTCTTACATATCCATGTTTCAAGAATCAATTATTCAGGTGAGGAGTGTATTAGGGTCGTGGGAGACTTCTAGTACTTAGACGAGTTCAAGACTTACCTGTGAGTTGACTTTTAGGAGTTGGTTTATGCAAGTGTCAACTTTAAATGAGTATAACGTTTAGCATCCTTGTAAGTTGATGACCCACGACATGTCAAATGAAAGCCCTTTGAGTTAGCTTTGCAGCGCACTTGGTTTCACTTCATTTCGATTTGGATAAAGGAGTTATGACCGTTTTTTGTGAGACCCTCCCGTGCAATGAAACCACAAGGGAACCTTCACAGGCAGTTGCGCTTTGGATTGGCCGTCTAGGCTACCTTGAGGTAGAAAAAACTAATTTATTCTAAGGCATGTGACATGGCCAGTGGTACGGGCTGTGTGGCTTGCCACTGACCATTTGACTAGCCATGGGGTGTGTGCAAGTGAAGCTTTGTGTGTGTGAAGGAGTGTTTGGCCAAGCGCTATGCCGTGACATGTTTCACGAGTTTTGGACCTTGGCGTGGGGTCTGGCAGCATTATTTTTCACCAAGTGTGTTTCCATGGACCTCTACATGGACCTTGTAGCTTCCTACAATTGGGTGACGAGTCTTAAATTTTTGTAAGTGCTCCAACTTCAAATTTTTGACCAAGTATCACCTCACGTGCACTCCACACAGCCCGTGGAGTGCCACACAACCTGTGAGGCCTTCAGTGTCGCATCACTTTGCCAATTTTTCCGTCCATTCACAAGGGTAATTTCGTGAATTTAATATATTTTAATGACCTTTTTAAACTTCCAATGCTATCTTAACCTCCCAAAAAGACCTAAACCCTATTCAAAAGGATCAAAGTCATTACTCTCATCTCAAATACACTCTCAAATTCTCTCAAGAGCCTCCATCGAAACCCTAATACAAATTCAAGAGAACTCAAGAGTGAGCTTTGGATTCTAAAATCTCCTTTTAAGCTTCAAGTCTTTCTTAACCCAATTCAAAAAAACTCAAGATCTAAGGTATGTGAGTTTCAACAATTGGGACCTTTCACCCATGGTGCCCAATCTTCCATTACTATGAAAATTACATGTTCCCCAATTGTGTTTCTTATAGGTATTATTCATTAGTAATCATGCTCATATACATTGATGTTTCATGAAAGTGTGATTGAAAACACATGTTTACTCTTTTTATGTCTATACCATGAGTTGATTTGTCTATTATGATTATACATGTTTTAAGCTATAAAACTATGATCTCTCTTGATATTTGATGGGGGGTTTTCAACGTATTTCACATGAGGGTTTTACGAAGTATTGGTGGTTTGAGTTATATTAGAATTTCCACATGATTTCACTCTAGAATAACATAGTTTTATACAAGCATAACACACCCGCCAAGTGTTCGATAAAATGTCTGATTATGGATTCTTGAGTCATGGAAGGTCTAGCATATGCCTTATGAGCTAAGTGACTTTATGATGATGAAAGAAATATTTATATGAGTTGTTTCCACAAAATGTACTTATAGTATTTTTAAGTTGACCATGTCTAGTTTAGGAGGTGATTCCACAATTAGCATGGATGGTAGGCTGAGACAATCATCAACTAATTGAAGGGTTGATACCTCAATCACCATACATGGTAGGGTGAGACAACTATCAACCATTTAAGGGGTTGATCCCTTGAACTCTATGATGTAAGGTGTGATATCCATCAGCCTTGTTTAGGGGTTGATACCTTTACCACTATGATGGAGGGTGTGATGTCCATCAACCAATTGAGGGGTTGATACCACAATCACCATAGATGGCAAGGTGTGACAACCATAAAGAGGTCTATACACATGTATATATTCTACATAAGTGTATTTTACTTCAAGCATCATTCATACATGTCATATTTTATTATGCTATCCATTGCTTATGATATTGCATTTTGCCTATATTGCCTATTTTGATGCATTGCATACCACATTCTTAGTACATTTAAATATAATAACGCATACTCTATGCCTGCATGTGTCACCATGTAGGAACCAGAGCCCCACTTTATCCTCCTCCTCCTCCACGTGGCTAGTACGATTCCTCTCAAAGCAAGTTGGTGTGTCCTTAGCTCTGAGGACATACTTCAGTTAATTTATGCTACATATTCACTCTTCTTATGTTGGAAAATTATGGCTAAGAGGGTGATCCCGGAGATTTTCTTGGCCCCTACTCCTATCTACGTATTAGAGGTGTTGTTGGATCTTTATGATATGATAATTTTACGCTATTGGCTAGTGATTTTTCTATAGTATCAAAGATGTACCTAAGACCTATATTTCCCTTTTTCATATATTGTTTTTGTATAATTGCTTTTGCGACGCATGATCTGTAATGGTATACTAAGAGTCTTGTTTGGGGCCCCTTTGAGTCTCCCATCATCGTGTCACGTCTAGGTCCTGGTCATGACTCAACTCCTTCAACTCCACTGGGCCATACGGTAAGGGGGAATAAAAATGGGTTGAGTATTGGGAAGAAGGTTTATTCCAAAATCTATTTCGCTTTAGGTAGAAGCACTGGAAAGCTCATTGGGAAAGACATCAAAAAATTCATTAACCACTAGAACCAACTCAATATGAAGAACTTTGGACTCAACATCCTGAACCCTCACAAGCTGATAGGGACAACCCTTAGAAATCAACTTTTGAGCTTTAAGACAAGAAATAAATATACCCTTGACCACCACATCATAACGTTCCAACTCAAGGATGGGCTTATTAGGGAATTGGAATTTAACCCTATGGGTTCTACAATCAATAGAAGTATATTATGCATGCAACCAATCCATCCCAAGAATGACATCAAAATCCACTATATCTAATTCAACAAAATCAAAAGGAAAGATTTTATGCAAAATAAACACGGGACAATTTAATAGACTCTTATAACAACAATGAACTCACCAACGGGGGTACACATGTTATAAAGTTCACACAACAATTTGGGACTAAGATAGAGCTGTTTGGCAACAAAAGGAGTAATAAAAAAAGACTGCCACCCGGGTCTATCAATGCATATACATCCAAATAAAAAACCTTTAATATACCAGAAACAACATCGGGTACCTCATCAACATCTTGTCTCCCTTGAAGAGTATAGAATCTATTTTGCCTTGGACCACCTCCTAAATGACCTCCCCTCCCTCTTTGGCCCACATAAGCACCTTGTCCTTGAGGACGACCATCTCTACCTTTAGGTTGAGAATGAGGATAATCAATAACTTTATGACCCATTTCACAACAACCAAAGCAAGCATTAGAGTTCTTCAAACATAGTCCACCATGGCCTTTCCCACACTTTTGGCACCTAGGATTTGTCAGCCCCTCATTACCACATTGGAATTTTTGATTAGGCACCCTATCAATGGCAAATCTCTTGTTGCAAGCAATGGATGACACTTGGCCTTGTAACTTGTGGCCTTGAGGAAACCGGCCACCCTTAGAGCATTGGAACCCACCTTGAAATCGAGCACTCTTGTACTCACTAATCCTTCACTTTTTAAGCTTCTCTCCCTCTAGTTGTTCGACATATGTTATGAGGTGGGACAAATCCATATCACTTAATATCATGGAGGTATAATACTCCTCATTAACCGAATCAGACACACCCAACAAAAATTTGTTCATCCTTGATCTAGGCTCGACAAGCAATTATGGGGCATACTTGGGGGGTTGATTGAATTTGAGGGCAAACTCCCTCACACTCATCAAACCTTGCTTAAGGTTTATAAATTCCATCATCATTGCCTCCCTTAGCTCAATAGAAAAGAACAGGTTGACAAATCCATCTTTGAACTCTTCCCAAGGGATAGCATCATCATTCCCCTTCTCCATCTTCCATTGAGTGAAACAAATTCAAGTCACTCCTTGAGTTGGTAGGCTGGCAACTCTGTTTTTTTCTCCAAATGAATCCCCATAATGGACAACACCTTATACACCTCATTGATGAATCCTTTGGGATCCCTATCCACCTTTGACCCATGGAACTCCGGTGGATTCATCCTAGTAAAATCTGTCACCCTTGAGCCGGAGTAGGAGCATGAGGGACATGGTCCCCCTGGTTAATTCGGTTGGTCATAGCAAAATCCAACACTGCAATATCATCTCAAAATTCTTCTTGGCCTACCATGCCTTTTAGAAGAGCAGGAGGAGTCGGTTGCTCCTCAGGTGTACGAGCTCTCCTTCCCCTTAGAATCGACATGATCATGAACAACAAAGAACATTCTTTAGGTAAAAGCCTTACCTCAACTTATGTAGCATGACATAGATCATGAAGAATGGAACTATTTTCTAAAATGTCTCATAGCCTCTTACTCATAGTTGTGGCGTACTTCACAATGATGAATAAGACTCTAATTGACACAGTGTGTTAGATTCTGAGGACCATTAATAACCTAGTACTCTAATGCAAAGCTTGTCACAACGCAAGCCTAGGGCCTTGACGTGACACCATGAATGGGAACCAGAAGGTACCTAAACAAGCCTCTTAGCACATCAATCACATATCATTGGTCGTGAAAGCAAAGTAAACAACAACAAAAGATATATAAAATGGGAAGTGGGACTAAGGGAAGTCTTGAATATAAACAAAGCATAAGAGTTGATCTTATAGCATAATAATATCATACTATCCAACACATACCTCTAACTTATAATGGACCGGGGGCCAAGACACTTTTCGGGCTCACCCTCATAACGTCAAATGTTCAACACAAGAATTCTTAAAATAGCAAGAAAGTAGATAGTGTCCTCGAACTTGATGATTCACAAAAGCTTATCTTTGAAGAATCTTACTAGCATCGTTGAGGATTATCAAGAGGAGCTCTAGTCTCTACATAGTGATATCATATAGGAATAAAATATGCATTAGTATGTTTAAATGTACTAAGTATGTAGGATGCAATACAACAAAACACAGGTCAATATAGTCAAACTGCATAGTGATAGGTAATAGATAAGTATAATATCAAAATGGCATGCATGATCAATGCTTGATGTAAAACATGTTTATGAATCATTCAACTTGCATAGAACATCACACATATATGAGAAGAGACCTCAACTGACAAAGAATAAGACCAAGTGAGCTACAACTTGGAATTCCAATTATTACACCTCATCAGTAAAGAGGCTTGGCAAACTATATTTCACCTTACAGGAAGATGACCCATATGTTATGAAGTAACCCTCCTTATGAGAACATGACCCATTTTGAAAAGAATTTCTTTAAGAAGTGCACGAAATGGGTCCACTAGTAAAGTAAGGGTGAAGTATACTCCTATGTTGGAACATAGTTTGAGAAAAGGAATATGGACCTATGAAGATGGTCCATGCTATATACAATCCATTAGTGCTAAGCCTAATGCCATGGAATAACAGAAATAATCATACTTTAGCAATTTGTAAGAATCATGAAAACATGACATGAGTAGCTCTAAAACAACTTTGACCTCTAATGGTGAGCCTAACTTTAAAACATATAGATCATCATCTAACATTACCCTTGCATTAATATCAAAGGCCCACAAGAGGTAAAATCTCTGAAAAGAAGCTTAGTTTGACATTTAAAACATCATAGACATGTTTATGAATTCAATACATTTTAAAAGCCCAAAATCATCATGAAGTCACTTGACTCATTAATTATGCAATAAATCATCAATAATGTAACAACCCACACCTTACAATACTAGTACAATTCAAGTGAAGCATGACATGATTTGGTCAAATTAGCACCAATTTTCAAAAGTGTTTGAATCTTGTGTTAATGAGCTATATGTGCGTCTAATGCTTAAGAGGGGTGAGTGTATACATGTTTTGTATTGAATTGAGGAGATTAAAGCCTTAAAATGAAGTGAGAGAATTGATGTTCTTGTAGGACTTAGTAAGAAAGTAGGTGAGTCACCTACTTGCTTAGCTTATATTTGTTAGTTAAACGGAGATGAGGCTCGAAATCGAATTTGTCCAAGTTCAATTACGAATAACGTCCGTGTTAAGGGTGTAACTTTGATCTATGTTTTAGAATCATAAATGGGCTACATTTTCAACCCAAGAAGTATAACAAAAATGGCCTAAATACATCAAAAAGTACTTAGCAAATTGGGCCCAAACTAAGTGAAGATGACATTGGAAATTAGGAAGCCCAAACCCATCAACTTGGAGATCCATTTAAGCCCAAGTTTAGGGCCAAGCTGGTTGATAAGCAACTTAATAATGAGTGTTTTAAGGTGATCAAAAGTTGAAGGGAAGGTCGACCAAAGACCTCTTTATAAAGGGCTCCAAAGCAACCCTAATTCATTTCTCAACTTGACACAAAAAAATATCAGCTTTGTCTCCAACTTTTCTCTCAACGTATCTTGACTTGTAAAGCAGCCAAAAGGAATTTCTAGGGTTCTTATAGAAGCCCTCTACCTTGGAGTAAGTGGTAAGTAAGTTTATACATGTGTTTAGTATGGTTCTCTTATAAGAAACAAGAAGTATATGTTAGTATGTTGCGCTGGGAATTTGAGACAGCTTGTGTTGAGAAAGTTGCGGCATACTTGCCTTTTATTTTAGTGAGCTCTCTATGGTTTATAGGCTATATTATGAATAGAAATTGATGATATTGACATTGTATGAGTTATAGATATTATACTAAAGTTGCTGCCCTGATTTTGGTTTCATATGACGAGCGCATTTTATTGGGTTATCTTAAGCGGCATGTTGATTGGAACTTACGGGCTGTTGTATATAAAGCTATTAGCTTACGTCCTTGGTGACTTCTTAGGTGCTATTATAAGACTGTTTTACGTCTGTTTATGTGTGTAAATATGCTAGAAAAGTTTGGTTAAAGTTGGAATAGGTTTGGAGTTGTCGACATCGAAATGTAGCGAATAGAGGTAAAGCTATCCATTTTTGGGTTGTGTAGAATTGTTATATGTTATGCTTTGTGGGATGTTGTAAGGCTGTTATGGCATTAAGACAAGATGGTCATGATGTGTGTGTGTGTGAATGTGTGTTGGAAAATACAATAAGAGATGTAGAGGTTGGAAGAATATGCTCAGGTTTATAAAAACCCGCTTGCTATCCATGTGTTGTTTTGTCATGTGAGTGGAATGCCAAGGTGTATCTATTGTCTATTAATGCTAGTTTGATCACCTACTATGTTGTCGATAAGTATTTGGAGGAGGGGAAGGTTATCTCGAGGTAGTAGCAAGGTCATACAACGAGGTGTGTAAGGTTACTTGATTTCATATCACTTGGCATGAAGCATTGATCTCTCCTTTGTACATAAAGACATTTGCCTACTCCGACACAACTATAAACTATGTCTCCACTCTTTTACATGTTCATATGATTCCATACATAGTCACCTTCAAATCTGCATACATGCTTCGATACCAAGTTACAGAAGTTCCTATTAAAAAATAAAGTTCATGAGTTATTCCATTTCATACGCATTTAATCATTTGTGTAATGTACTCTTTTCATTGTCATATTGTGTTGTGTGATTATCCACATGTTACATACTACATATACAGTCCTACATCTCCAATATTATGGACACCAAAAGAATCATCTCAAAGGTAATTGAAAGATAACGTATACAGTTTTTGATAGGTGGTAGCCCGAGGGTGGAGATGGCACCTAGCAAGGGACGATCCTATCACGAGGGGTAGCCCGAGGGGTTAAGTAAAACCTAGCCAAGGACGAACTCGATATAGTTTTGCCACTAATCAGTTGGTCATTTGTTTTACAGCTGTGCACATATTTAACAGTAAAAGTAAAGTAAAATAAAGAACATAAAGTACATGATCTCACAGTATAACTAAAGGTGGTCTCTTATGTTTCACCATTGTACAGTTTCATTTGAGTTGTTACTTGATAGACAGTATATCCTAACTTACATAGTCAGTACATTATCTATTACTAACGTCTCTTGTGGGGGACCTGCATTTCATGCTGCAGGTACAGGTGTAGATCTCCCCAATAGGAGTACAGGATATTCAGCCGCTATCACCAATGACCTAGTCATATGTATTTCCTTTTGGCTTATCATCACGGTTTATATTCTTAAAGGCATGTCAAACATACAAACCCCTTATAGTATGTATAGAAAACGCATATATACAGGTTGGTTCTCCCGAGCCTTATCAGCAAAGGGTGCCGGTCCGCCCCAACGGGACTTTGGAGTGTGACAAATAACTTGAGAATCCTTGTCAAGACATTTTATCAAACACTTGGTGGGTGTATAATGCTTGTTCAAAATCATGCAATTCAAGAGTGTAATAATATGAAAAAATTCAATCCAAATCAACCCGCTAACATATTGTAAAACCCTCATATGGGATAACTTGAAATCCTTCATCATATCTCATAATAGATCATAGTTACGTAGCTCAAAACATGTATAGTCTCAACAGAGAAAACCCATTCCTAGTACAAGCTTGAAATAGACAGTAATGTATACTAACTCATAATTTCAAAAAACCCCAACATAATTTGTACTCATAATCCATAATTGAAGATACCCATAGATAATAGAATTTGAAAATATGCAATTTTCTTAAAATGGAGATTGGGCTCCATGGGTGAAAGAACCTAATGGATGAAACCCACATAAATAAATTTGGGGATTCCTTGATGTAGACTTGAAGGAGACTTGAAGCTTGAATGGAGTTCTTGAGATCGGAATTAAGCTTGAGACACTTGATCTTGGATGATTTATTTGGTTAAGTCTTGGAGAGGTTTTTGAGAGGGTCTTTAATGATATAGAGTTGAAAAATGGCTATGTATAGGTATTTTCATGCATAAGTGGGCATATGGCTATGAGCCCAAGGCCCTTTCGAAGAAATGGAAAACTAAGGAAAAATCAATACTGGTCCGCGTCTGGTCCGCGACATGGACCCATCACGAAGGACAGAATTAAACTGATCTGCGCCTAGTCAACGTCGTTGTCTGGTCGCGGATGCACACTAGATAAGAATACATGTCCTCTAAAAATGGGTTATACCTATTACCCACTTAATTTTTCCCCCGATCAAGAATATGTAGTCAGATTTTTGATATCATGCACAAATTTTGAGATAAATGATAATTATGATTATGGACATTTCTGAAGAAAATTCTTGGGGCCTTTTTGGGGTATTTCAACCCTAGCATGTTTCAAAAATTATTGCCACGAGCCAAACTAGGGCCTAGATGTGATAGGATGTAAGAGGAACCTGAAGCAAACCTATAAATATATCATTAGATATCCTTACTCGTGGAAGCAATTAAACACAGTAAAAGAGTAGAATTAAAGGTATAGGGACGAAGGAAAAACCTTCATTTCATAAAAACTTCAAGAAAGTCAAGATAGAGTCAAGCTCATAGCATCCTTACATATTTATCTAATAACACCTCTAAACATAGAACTTAGTGGGGGCTAAGAAAAGCGACCGCGCTAACTCTCATACTAATGACATTAGGTAATCCAAATATACAAGATACAGTCTAAAAGTAAGCATGAAAGAAGATAGATATTTGCCCCCTACTTGAGGACTCGCCAAAAGCTAACTTGAACAATCTGTCTAGCCATGAGGGGAATCAATAGGAGCTCCAGTTCCTAATAATATCATGTAGGCATAGAGTATGTGTTAGTAAATTTGAATGTACTAAGTAGGTAGGATACAATGTAATAATAGATAGACATCATAATTAAAATGCAAAATTAGGCAATAGATGAGCATATGGTAATATGACATGCATGGAAGATGCTTAGAGTACATCATGCTTACATAGAACATGATACATGTGTAAGGAGTGACCATTATTAGTGCAATCCAAGGCCTACCACCTCCTTGGAGAGGCGCAAGAGGTACAAACCCTTTCTTGAGGTTGATGGAGTACACATCCCCCAACAAGGTTGATCAAGTACAAACCCCCCAATAAGGTTGTTGGGTACAAATCCCCAACAAGGTTGATGGGTACAAACCTCCGACAAAGTTGTACAGGCCTCCACCTCCTGCGCTACGTGATCAAGGTACAAACTCCTCAACAAGGTTACCTGGGCATACAACCTCCTGAATGAGGCTTGCTCATCCCCAATACTATAGAGATAATATCATATACATATATTCCATTTATCATCTAATAATCATGATATATAAACCTTTCTTTAATCAACATAATGCCATTAACTCACAAAACATATGTTGGAACTTCAATTCCTCAAGAAATCATAATTGGATAATTTATCAAACACTTGGAGGGAGTGTAGTGCTAGTGTAAGACCATGCAATTCAAGAGTGAAATCATGAAACAAAACTTGAAGTAAAAAAGAAAACCAATACTTGGTAATACCATGTTGCAAAATAGGTTGAAACCCCTCATCAAATCCCAAGAGAGGTCACGGTTCTAAAGCTTAAATTATGCATAATCATTATAGGTAAATCATCTCATGGTATAGACTTAAAAATGAGTAATCATGTATTTTCAATCAAACTTTCATGAAATCCTAATAGAGTATATCATCATAATCTTTAATAATACCCATAAGCTACATAACTTGGAAACATATAATTTTCATACAAATGGAAGATTGGGCTTCATGTGTGAAAGGTACCTATGAATGAAACCCACATACCTTAGGCCTTGAATTTCTTGAAATTGAGATGTGAAAAACTTGTTTGGAAATGGATCTTGGAATCTAAAGCTTGCTCTTGAGTTTCCATGAATTTTTAGCGGGGTTTTGCTGGAGGCTCTTGAGAGAATTTGGGAGTGTACTCCAATTGGGAGAAGTGAATTTGATCTTTAGGAATTGGGTTAGGTCTTTAGGAGGTGTTAATACAGGAAAGGAATTGTGAAAATACCAATAGAAATGGTTAAATTTACGGAATGCCATTTATTGGAGAAGGGTTGCATAAAGCCTAGCAAGTCACGTTGTGGTCCACCAGTGTTGTTTGTAAAGAAAAAGGATGGTTCCTTTAGAATGTACATTGGTTACAGACAACTTAATAGGGTTACCATAAAGAACAAGTACCCTCTACCATGGATTGATGACCTTTTTGATCAACTACAAGGTGCTACTCACTTTTCTAAGATTGATCTACGGTTCAGATACCACCAAGAGAAGGTCAGCATTTGTGATATTCCCATGACAATTTTCGGACTACGTAAGGGCACTTTAAATTTGTTGTAATGTCTTCTGGCTTGATTAATTCACCTGCTATATTTATGGATCTCATGCATAGGGTCTTCAAACCCTACCTTGATAAGTTTGTGATGGTCTTCATCGATGATATATTGATTTACTCCTGGAGTGAGGAAGAGCATGTGAATCACTTGAGGGTGGTGTTGCAAATCTTCAGGAATGAGAGATTATTTGCTAAATATGAAAAGTATGTACTTTTGTTGAAAGAGGTTGCTTTTCTAGGGCATGTGGTGTCAGCTGATGACATTAAGGTGGATATTCAGAAGACGGAGGTCATAAGAAATTAGCCTAGACCTTTGACTCCTTAAGATATTAAGAGTTTCTTGGGTTTGGCGGGATACTACTGGAGGTTCGTAAATGAGTTCTCTTCTATTGCTTCCCCTATGACAAAGATGACCCAAAAGAAGGCAAAATTCGTGTGGACCAATAAATATGAAAAGAGTTTTCAAACTTTGAAAGATAAGCTTGTCTCTGCTCCTATCTTGGCTCTACCGGAAGGGTTGCAAGGGTTTGTAGTTTATTGTGATTCCTCAAGAATTGGTTTGGGGTGTGTTTTAATGCAAAATGATAAGGTGATAGCATATGCCACTAGGAAACTTAAGGTGCATGAGCAAAATTGTCCCACCCATGATCTTGAATTGGCGGCCATTATATTTGCTCTTAAAATTTGGTGTCACTATCTGTATGGGGTTCATCTTGATATATTTACCAACCATAAGAGCCTCCAATATGTGTTCACACCAAAAGATCTTAGCTTGAGACAAAGAAGGTGGTTAGAGCTCCTTAAAATTTATGACATGAGTGTACATTATCATCTCGGAAAAGTAAATGTTGTTGTAGATGCTCTAAGTGGAGTGTCCTTAGATAGCCTAGCTCATATCGATGTTGGTAGCAAGGAGGTAGCTACAAAAGTTCACCAGTTGGCTAGGTTGGGGTCAGGTTAGATGAAGTTGAAATGTGTAGTGGTTATTGATAGTTCTAAATCTTTTTTGATTGAGGAAGTAAAGTCAAAACATGATCTTGACCCCACCTTGCTATAGTTGAAGGCCTTGGTAATGGATGGTAAAGTGGAGGTTTTCTCCCAAGGGGGAGATGGTAACCTTAGGTACCAAGGTAGGTTATGTGTGCTTAATGTTGATGACTTTAGAGAGTTGACTTTGAAGGAGGCCCATAATTCATCTTATTCTATTTGCCCCCATTCTAGAAAGATGTATAGGGACTTGAAGGAGGTGTACTGGTGGGGTGGTATGAAGACAGATATTGCCAAGTTCGTATTCGGTTGTCACAATTTTCAATAAGTGAAAGCTGAACATCAAAAATCAAGTGGCCTAACCCAAGACATAGAAATTCCTACTTGGAAGTGGGAAGAAATCAATATGGATTTTGTTGTTGGGTTGCCTACAACTAGGAGACACTTCGACTCTATTTGTGTTATGGTGGATAGAATGAAAAGGTTGGCTTACTTCCTACCGGTAGGAAGTAAGCCAACTTACTAGGCATAGAGTATGTGTTAGTAAGTTTGAATGTGATAAGTATGTAGAATGTTAAGTATGTAGAATGCTAAGTATGTAGAAATACATAATTGTAAGCAGTAGATAGTATATTAGCAACATGGCATACATGAACAATTCTTGAAGTAAAACGTGCTCATATAGAACATATTACATGTGTAGGAAGAAACCATCATCATAGACCAAGCAAGTTAGTACTTGGAATCCAAGACATGCCACTGGCTTGGAAGATGGATTAGGTACATACCCCTCATCTATGGTAGTACGGGATTCCCACAACCAGACAAGGTGGATGAGGTATATACCCCTCATCTATGGTAGTACAGAATTGCCATGACTTAACAAGGTGGATGAGGTACATACCCCTCATCTATGGTAGTATGGGATTGCCACCACCTGATAAGGTGGATGAGGTACATACCCCTCATCTATGGTATGGTCAGCTTGCAACACTGTAGATACTTTCCATGAAAAACAATCGTATAGACATTCCATTCATCATCATTACGTCACTTATCTCATATACCATGCATTATACCTTCAACAACTCAAGAAACCTTAACCCGATATTTTATCAAACACTTGGCAGGTGTGTAGTGCTAGTATATAACTATGCAAATTAAGAGTGAAATCATTCAAGAAACTTGAAGCAAATCAATCCACCAACACTTGGTAATACCCTTATGCAATATACAATTAAACCCTTCATCAAGTCTCAAAATATATCATATCTTCATAGCTTGAAACATGCTTAAACAATCACACTTTTATGAAACTCCAACATACTTCATAGTCAAATTTATTATAAGTGAGACCCATAAGTAAATCAACTTAGAAACATACAATTTATGTAAAAAGAAAGGTTGGGCACAATTGGTGAAAGGACATAATGGATGAAATACACATACCTCAAATTTGGAAAATTCCTTGATGAAGATTTGATTGAGAACTTGAAGCTTCAGTAAATTCCTTAAGATCCGGAATAAGTTTGGGACACTTGATTTTTAGTGAAATATTTGTCTAAGTGTTTATGAATGTTTTGGGGAATGTCTTGTATGATATGAGGTTGAGAAATGACTGAGTGTGGGTGTTTTTTATGCATAGGAAGTCTTACGCCCAAGAACCAAACGCCTTGGACCGAACAACTAAAAACTGGCAAAAATAACACTGATCCGCGCCCTAGCCGCGTCGCGCCAGGGGCACAGATTTCCTTTGGAAATTGCATTTTTTGGTAAACAAACTTTTGATACGGTTTCTCTGAAATCGAGGTTAGACCCATTTCCCGCTGAATTTTACCACATGATCATTAACATGAAGTCGGATTTTAGATATCATTCACAAATTTTGAGATATATGAACATTATGACTATGGGCACTTCCGAGGCACATTTTTGAGCACTTTTTGGGGTCGTTTCAATATTTCCTCCTTGGGAACATTCATCTCCAAATGTCAAAGAAACATATATAAGAAAGAGAATCATGAACAGCTCAGCCCCAACAAGAATGCAACAATGCACGTAAATATCATTTTCAAAAATCTCAACATAAGTGTCGAGATCACCCTAAACTTGTCAACATAAACATGAATGCATGCAAATGGCAAAAAGGCTGATACATAAGACTATAATTTACATAAGTGACTTAGAATTAGTACCTTAGGCTTGAGTAGAAAGGAAGATATAAGGATATATCTTTTGCATGTCTGCCTCGGCTTCACATGTGGCACCTTCAACTTGTTCGTTTCTCAAAAGAACCTCGAAGGAAGCAACATCCTGGTTCCTCAACCTTTTCACTTGTCTAACAAAAATTTCTATCGGAACCTCTTCATAAGTCAAATTATCTTCAATGACACCCACAATATTAAGAGGCACAATAGCACTTGGATCACCCACATACATCATCAACATAGACACATGGATGACCAGATGAACCATAGTCATATCATTGGGAACCTACAACTCATAGTCCATTCTACCAATCCTCCTTAACACTCTATAAGGACGAATAAATCATGGACTTAACTTACCCATTTTACTAAATTGAACCACACCCTGCATGGGTGAGACTTTTAAATAGACTCAATTACCAACCTTAAATTCAAGATCCCTTCTCTCCACATTGGCATAGGAATTTTGGAGACTTTGGGATGTCTTCAATATTTCCTTTATCATCCCCAACTTCTCATGGCCTCCTTAACAAGATTCGAACCCCACAAATCCATTTACGACACCTCAAACCATCAAATCGGGGACCTACAACATCTACCATAGAGGGTCTCAAAAGGAGCCAATGCTAAATGATAGCCATTATTGTAAGCAAACTCAATTAATGGGAGATGATCATCCTAACTACCCTTAAACTCAAAAACACAAGCTCTAAGCATATCCTCAAGAGTTTGGGTAGTTCTTTCGGCTTGGCCATTCGTTTAAGGGTGAAAAGTCGTACGAAGCTTTACCTTGATACGAAGACCTCTTTTGAAAGGCCTCCAAAAGTGTGAAGTAAATTGAGCACCACAATCCGATATGATAGACAAAGGCACCTTATACAATCTAACAAACTCATGAATGTACAACTTAGCATAATCTTTGGATGTATAAATAGTCTTAACCGATAGGAAATGAGCCAACTTTGTCATTCGATAAACCATAACCCAAATTGAGTCAAAATGTTTTGTAGTTTTAGGAAACTCAACCACAAAATCCATGTTAATTTCCTCCCACTTCCAAGTAGGACTCTCTCTATCTTGGGAGAGGCCACCTGTCCTTTGATGTTCGGCTTTTAATTATTGGCAATTATAGCATATGGATATAAATTTAGCAATGTCTCTCTTCATACCATCCTACTGAAACACTTCCCTCAAGTATTTATACATCCTTGTAGAACCGGGGTGAATGAAATAGGAAGAAGTTTGAGCCTTATCAAGAATTTTTTTTCTCAAGTTGATCAACACTAGGCACATACAACCTAAGGGCACCATCTTCCCCTTGGGAGAAAACCTCCACTTTACCATCTCTCACCAAGGCCTTCAATTCTAACAAG
>JAOTQR010027663.1:0-28972 GCA_025774065.1 Solanum ossicruentum | reverse complement strand
ACCTAAGGGCACCATCTTCCCCTTGGGAGAAAACCTCCACTTTACCATCTCTCACCAAGGCCTTCAATTCTAACAAGGACGACTCAAGGTCTTGCTTTGCTTTTACATCATTAATCAAGGAAGATTTTGAACTATCAACAACCATAATACCACCATTATCAACATCTTCCAATCTAATCCCCAATCTAGCCAACCAATGAACCCCTCTAGCCACCTCTTTGCCTCCATCATCAGTATAAGCAAGGCTACCCATAGAAACCCTACTCAAAGCATCGCCCACAATATTATCCTTACCAGGGTGATGATGCATACTCATATAATAATCCTTATGAAGTTTTAACGACTTTCGTTGCCTTACGATTAGGTCTTTTTGAGTGAACACATATTGAAGACTCTTATGATCGGCAACCACATCAATATGCACCCCATTAAAAAATGACACCAAAAGTTTCAAAGAAAAAACCACGGCGGCCAATTCAAGATCATGGGTAGGATAATTCTTTTCATGCACCTTGAGTTGTTTACAGGCAGAAGCTATCACCATACCATTTTGCTTCAAAATACAACCTAAACCAATTTGTAAGGAATCACAATATACGAAAAACCCTTCCATCCCTTCCGATAGAGAAAAGATAGCAGTGCAGACAAGCTTATCCTTCAAGGCTTAGAAAATCCTTTCATACATATCGGTCCACACAAATTTTGCCTTCATTTGGGTCAACTTAGTCATGGGAGATGAAATAGAAGAGAATCCATTCACAAATCTCTGGTTGTAACCCGCTAAGTCCAAGAAACTTCTAATGTCCTATAAAGACCCCACAAATTGCTCAAAAATGTGCCTTAGAAGTGGCCGGAAATGTAATTTCCACATATCTCAAAATTCATGCGTGATATAAAAAATCTGACTTCATATTCTTGTTCAGGGGGGAAAATGGAATGTGTAATGAGTCTAACAATTATACTAGGGAAAAGGAATAGTGATTTTATTTTCCCAAAATTCACTTTTCAGTGAGGTTTTCGTGCCAAAGACGTGATGCGACAAGGGTGTGCCTCAGTTCATTTTGTGTGTTCTTTTTCTTGTTAGGTCCAAGACTTTTAGGTCTTGATACTAAGTGTTCTCATGCATGAAAATACTTATACTTAGTAATATTTCACCCTCACATCACACAAGACATTCCCCAGTACTCATTCAAACACTTAGACAAATATTTCACCCAATTCAAGTGCCCCAAACTCACTTTCGGATCTCAAGAAACTCATTCAAGCTTAAAGCTCTCATTCAAATCCAGTTTAACCTTTTTTATATTTTTTAACACCATCTTGGGTCCCCTATATCAAGCTTAGTTCAAAGGATTTTTCGGTGGCCAAGTTTTGCACAAGCACCGGTAGGAGCGTCAACTATGAAGGAGCATATCTCTTAGCATACAAAGAACTAGGTGGGTCATGACCTATCAAATCAAATATCTTTAAATTATGAAATCAAATTTCTTTAAATTAGCTTCCCAACACACTTGGTTTCACCTTATATAGAATTCTGATGAAGAAGTTATGCTTATTTTCGTAGAACTTGTATGTGCAAGGGTATGTACAGGTCTTTGCCAAATTCCACCTCATTAACGGTATCCTATAAATTTAGCTATTTATATTGGTATTTTGGGAATTCCTATATGATATTAACACCTCCTAAAGACCTAATCCAATTCCTAAAGATCAAATTCACTCCTCCCAATTGGAATATGCTCTCAAATTTTCTCAAAAGCCTCCATCAAAACCCCAATACAAATTCAAGGAAACTCAAAAGCAAGCTTTGAATTCCAAGAACCTCTTCCAAACTTAAAGTCTTTCACAACTCAATTTCATAAAACTAAAAATATAAGGTACGTGAGTTTCATTATTGGGTACCTTCCACCCATGAAGCCCAACCTTCCATTTCTATGAAAATTACACGTTTCTAAGTTTTGTTGCTTATGGGTATTATTCACAAGAGATTATGAACATACATTATATTGGGATTTTATGAATATTTTGAAAATATATGGTTACTCATTTTTAAGTTTGTACCATAAGATGATTTACCTATTATGATTATGCATATTTTAAGCTTTAGAACCGTGATCTCTCTTGGAATTTGATAAGGGGTTTCCATGTATTTTGAAAGATAGTATTACCAAGTAACTGTGGCTTCTTTTACTTCAAGTTTTCTTGCATGATTTCACTCTTGAATTTCTTGGTTTTACACTAGCATTACACACCCGCCAAGTGTTTGATAAAATGTTCGGTAATGGTATCTTGAGGAATTGAAGGTCCTATGTATGTCTTATGAGTTCAATGTCTATATGATGATGGAATAATGATGAAATAATGATGAGAAGGAGTGCATGTACATGATGATGCAAGGAGTGTATATCTATATGATATTATCTATATAATGTAGGGGATGATTAAGCCTAGCTCAGGGGGTTATAGGCCCTGGTAACCTATTAAGGGATTTCTTCCTCGATTTCCTAATTAGGTGGGTGGTAGGACCAGGTGACTATTTTAGGGGTTTGTACCGATCAACCTTGTTGGGTGGTTTGTACTTAATCAACTTTGTTGGGGGGTTTGTACTCCATCAACCTCATGAAGGTGTTTGTACCTCATGCGCCTATCCAAGGGAGTGGTAGGCCTTGGCTAGCACTATAATGTCCACTCCTTACTTTTGTATTATGTTCTATATAAGCATGATTTTACTTCAAACATCATTCATACATGTCATATTGTTAGTATGCTATCTATTGCTCATGATTATGCATTTTGCCTATGATGCCTATCTCTTGTTGCATTGTATCCTACATACTTAGTACATTTAAACATACTAATGCATACTCTTTGCCTACATGATGCCACCATGTAGGAACCGGAGCTCCTATTGATTCTCCTCGTGGGTAGACAAATTATTCAAGTTAGCTTTGGTGAGTCCTCAAGTTAGGGACAATTACTATCATCTCTCAAGCTCATGTTTAGACTATCTTTTGTATGTTTGGATTACCTATTGTCATTATTATGAGGGTGAGCCCTCATCTTGGCCCCCACTAAGTATCTAAGGTTTACAGGGGTTGTTGGATATATTATGTATCTATGCTATGAGCCTTGACTCTCCCATTTCTTAGTGCTTATGATATGAAAATTTACCCTTAGTCTCAATTCCCTCTGTTTATGCTTATCTTTTATTATCATTTTAATTTTATCTATGACCAAGGATGTGTAAAGATATGTTATGTGGCTTGTTTGGGGTTCCTTCGGGTTCCCCATTTGTCGGTCATGTCTAAACCCTAGGTCTGGGGCATGACAAAGATGATCTTAGAGTACTAGATTGATAGGTCCTCGATGTGCAACACACCATGTCAATTAGAGTTCTGTTCAAGGTTATGAAGCACGCCACAACTATGAATGGGAGGCTATGAGGCGTTTTAGGAAATGTTTCACTTCTTCATGATCTATGTCATGAGATAGGTCCCATAGGGCTTATTGCTAATCCCTAACAATCACACTACAGGATATGTGTCAAGCTACTCAGGACAGTGATATGATGAAGGCAGAGGTTTGCAATGCTTTATGGGTATTAGTAAGAGCGGCAACAAAGTTGGTAACTTACCTCGATCAATAAGTGAGTGCTCCCAAGACTCCAATTGGTAAAAGGAGAGGTGATGAGGCCAAGAGGGCCCGTACTGAAGAAAAGTCCCAAAGTCTCAAAGATAAAGGCAGTGTGGTGTCATTTGCTAGATGCCCAAAATGTGGTAGGTTTTATGATGGCGCATGCTGGAGAGGTACCAACACTTTTTATGGTTGTGGAGAATTAAGTCATATAGTGAAGGCTCTCCCTCGTAAACATGATGAGAGTGAAAGGGTTATTGGAGGGATAACTAATCCAAAGTGTCAAAGGTGTGAAAGTACCATGGTCGCCCATGCTTGTAAAAGACCAATGCTTGTTATGGGTGTAGTAAAGTGGGTCAGAAGATAATGAATTGTCCATATGTTCGAAGGAAGTGTAAAGGTGGTCGATCTTTGGATCTAGTTGGTCATGTTGATCAAGTAGCTTAAAATGGGGATAAGGTGCCTGATGTTGCTACCGATATGTTGAAATTTCCTTTGCCTTTGATGTGTTTGCATTGATGGGATGGTATGCCACTTTTTATTTCATTATTGTTTTAGTTTATAGTGGAGTTCATGTGTGTCCCAAACCCTCTTTGGTGTCTATCTCATTGGCGAGCCTATTGTTGTTTGAAAGTTTATAGGGGTTGTTCCAAGTTCATATTACATTAGGTCTTGTCTTGTGACTTGTTGGGTTAGTGTGGTGGATTTTGATGCTATGCTAGGGATGGAGTAGTTGCGTTGGTGTTGTGTCCCCATTAGATGTAGGGCCCATAGGGTTAAATTTCGATTCCCTATTAAATCCATCTTTTAGTGGGGGCTTGTAAGGTGGTTGCAAGGAGCAAATCAATTTCTCGTCTTCAGGTACAATTGATCGATAAGTATTGCATTTATCATCTAATAAAAGTTAGGGGTGTTGAACCTAGGTCATTACTATTGAGGTGAATCCAATTTTCAAGGGGTTACCCAATACTTTGAATTTGGGGTAGTGCCTTTTGGTTTGACTTATGCGCGATTATGTCTATGGGTTTCATGAATAGGGTCTTTAGTCCCTACCTTGTTATGATTGTGGTAGTCGCTAGTGATGAGGTATTGAATTATTTAGAGCTTGTGAACCATTCTGGGGTAGCGTTGCAAATCCTGGGGTAAGAGGAGTTATATGCTAAGTATGTGATGTGTGAATTTTGTTTAGAGGAGAGGTCACCTCCCTAGGCCATGTTATGTCGGTCGGATGAATTTAAGGTTGATCCTAAGGGGGCGTGTGTGAATAGAAACTGGCCAAGAGCATTGATTCCAAGGGACATGAGGAGCTTCTTGGGCTTAGCGGGTTACTATTAGATGTTTTTGAATGAGTTATCTTCTATTGCTTCTCCAATGACTAAGTTGACCCAATGGATAAATAAGTTTGTGTGACCGTTGAGTGTGAAAAAATTTTCCAAATCTTGTGAGAGATAAGTTTGTGTTGCTCCTATTTTATCTTTACCGGATGGGGATGGAATGGTTTATTGTGTTGTGATGCCTCCCAGTTTGGTTGGGGTGTGTATTGATGCAAGATATTTAGTTGGAATCCTATGCTTTTAGATAATTTGAGATGCATTAGAAGGATTATCCTACCTATGACATTGAGTTGGACGCCATGGTTTTGGTTTGAAATTTGGTGTCATTGGTTATATAGGGTGCATGTTGATGTGTTTACCATTCACTAGAGTCTCCAATATGCATTGAAGGATCTTAGCTTGAGACGAGGAGGTGGTTGAACTTCTTAAGAAGAATGATTTGAGTGTGCATTATTGTCCCAATAAGGCTAGTGTTGTGGTAGATGCCTTGAGTAGGGTGTTTATGGTAGCCTATCATATGTTGATAGTGCTGATAAAGGCATGGCTAAGGAGGTGTGTCGGTTGGCTAGATTGGTTGCTAGGTTGGAAGAGTTTGTCAATGGTAGTGTTATTTTGTTGATGGTTCTAAATCTTCATTGGTTGAGGAGGTAAAAGCTAAGCAAGATATTGACCCCGTGTTGTTGGGATTGAAGGCATTGGTATGGGATGGTAAGGTGGAGGTTTGAAAATCTCAACATAAGTGTAAAGAAATCATCATGAACTTGTCAAATAACATAGGGGCTGAAACATAAGGCTTGGAACCATAAAAGAAAAGGACTTGGCATGTTATCACAAGCTAGAATAGAGTGAAAGAGGTACGGATATTGCTTTTCCATGCCTGCTCCGGCTCCCTGAATGAAACTTCTAACTTAACTATTCTCCCAAGCGCCTTGACGAACACTACACCTTTACAAATCGACCTTTACTCATATCCACCCAACTTCTCCACCGGACCTTCTCATAAGTCAACTCATCCTCCATAACGTCCACAACATCAAAGAGTCCTATAACACTTAAATCACCAACATATCTCCTCAACCAAAATGCGTGAAGAACTAGACAAACCATATACATATCCATAGGCAACTCCAATTCGTATGTGGCCTTACCAATCCTCCTCAACACTCTATAAGGAATGACTAACCTTAAACTCAATTTCCTCTCCTGCCAAACAAACTGCATCTTTCATGAGTGAAACTTTTACATAGACCCAATCACCACCCTTACATCCAAGATCCCTACTCCTTACACCAGCATATGGTCTTTGACGACTATGGGTTGTTTCATCCCTTTCCTAATCAACATCAGCTTCTCCATAGCCTCCATCCTAGATCTGAACCCAAGAAAGCCATTCCTCCCACTTCAAACTGCCCAACTAGGGACGTACAATGTCTACCATATGGAGTCCTCAAAAGAGCCATGCCAATGCTAGAACGATAGCTACTGTTAGTCTCATCAAGAACACTCTTGCTCAAGTCATCATCACTAGGCACACACAATCAACCTTGGTACCTAAGGGCACCATCTCCCTCTTGGGAGAAAACCTCCATCTTGCCAAGCCTCATCGAAGCCTTCAATTATAACAAGGAGGGATCAAAATCTTGCTTTCATTTTACCTCATCAACCAAGGAAAACTTTGAACCATCAACAACCAAAATTCCACCATTATGAACCTCTTCCAACCTAACCCTCAAACTAGCCAACTAATGGACCTCCCTAGTCACCCCTTTGCTACCACGATCAATATGAACTAGGCTACCCATAGACACCCTATCAAAGCACCGAACACAAATTAGTCTTACAGGGATGATAATGTGAACTCATATCATAATCCTTAAGAATTCCTAACCACCTTCTTTGTCTCAATCTAAGATCCTTTGGGTGAATATATATTGCAGACTATTGTGATCACTAACTACTTTAGCATGCACCCTAAGCAAATAAGTACGCCAAACTCTTAAAGCAAATACTGCGATGGCCATTTCAAGGTCATCAATAGGATAATCCTTCTCATGCATCTTAAGTGATCTAAAAGCATGGGCTATCACCTTACCTTTTTGCATTAGCACATAACCAAAAACAATCCGGGCAGCATCACAATACACAACGAACACTTCCAACCCTTCAGGTAGAGATAAGATAGGAGTAGACAAAAACTTATCCTTCAAAGTTTGGAAACTCTTTTCGCACTCAATGGTTCACAAAAACTTATCCTTCTTTTGGGTCAACTTAGTCATGGGAGAAGCAATAGTTTGGAAACCCCTCAATAGTTTGATGAGGCAAAAACCCCCCACATGATTGATGAGGTAAACCCCCCCCCCAATATGGTTGATGGAGTACGAAGCCCCCAATGTGGTTATCAAGGTACAAACTCCTCAACATGATTGCATGGGCCTACCACCTTCTAAGCGAGGCGATCGAGGTATAAACTCCTTAACAAGGTTACCCAGGCCTACAACACCACGAGTGAGGCTTGGTCGATTCCGAACACTATAGAGATATTATTATCTACATACATTTCTTTCATTATCACATAATAATTTAACTAAGATATGTATTAGAAGTTTAATTTCTCAAGAAATTATAATTCGGAAATCTTATCAAACACTTAGAGGGTGTGTAGTGCTCATATAAAATCATGCAACTTAAGAGTGAAATCATGAAAGAAAACTTGAAGTAAAATTGCCAACAAATACTTCGTAATACCATCTTGCAAAATATATTGAAACCCCTCATCAAATCCCAAGAGAGATTACGATTCTAAAGCTTAAAACATGCATAATAATAATAGGTAAATCATCTCATGGTATTAGACTTAAAAATGAGTAATCATGTATTTTCAACCAACCATTCATAAAATACCAATATGGTATATGCTTAAAATCTCTAACGAATAATATCCATAAGCAACACAACTTGGAAATATGTAATTTTCATAGAAATGAAAGATTGGGGTTCATGGTGAAAGGTATCCATCAAAGAAACTCACATACCTCAGACCTGGAATTTATTGAAATTGAGTTGTGAAAGACTTGAAGTTTGGAAGTGCTCTTGGAATCCAAAGCTTGCTCTTGAGTTTCCTTGAATTTATATTGGGGTTTTGATGGAGGCTCTAAAGAGAATTGGAGAGTGTATTCCAATTGGGAGGAGTGAATTTGATCTTTAGGAATAGGGTTAGGTCTTTAGGAGGTGTTAAGTTATCATAAGAATTCCCAAAATACCAATATATATGGGTAAATTTATGAAATGCCATTAATGAGGCGGAATTTGGCAAAAACCCATATATACCCCTAAACATACAAGTTCCATGAAAATAGGCATAACTTCTTAATTTGAACTCTAAATAAGATGAAACCAAGTGCGTTGGATTGATAATTCAAAGAGATTTGGTTTGGTTAGTCGTGGGCATCCCAGTTCTTTGTGTGCTATGAGATATGTCCCTTTAAATGTGACCCTCCTATCGGTACTTGTGCAAAATGGAGCCAATAGAAATTCCTTTGAACTTGGCTTGATGTAGGGGACCCATGATAGTCTAAAATGACATAAATAAGCTTGACTGAGATTTGAATGATATCTCGAAGCTTGAATGAGTTTCTTGAGATCCAAAAGTAAGTTTGGGATACATGAATTGGGGAAATTTTTGTCCAAGTGTTTGAGAGAATATTGGGGAATATCTTGTATGATATAAAAGTGAAATATGGCTAAGTATAGTCATTTTCATGTATAGAAAGACTTAGGCCCAAGAGGCAAAAGCCTTGGATCAAACTAATAAAACTGGACAAAAATACTCCTTCTCCACGCCCCTAGCGCGTCGCTCCTGGGGCACACTAGCTCATTGAAAATTGCTCACTATGCATTTTCAAATTTTGATACAGTTTATCTAAAGTTTGGGTTAGACCCATCCTGAACTCAATTTTTCCCCTTGATCAAGAATATGATGTTAGATTTTCGATATCACACATGGATTTTGAGATATATGGAAATTATCATTCCAAGCACTTTCGAGGCATATTTTTAGGCACTTTTTTGGGTTCGTTTCGAGTGTTGATGCCTTATTTTCCTCAGACGAGTGCACAGGTAGAGGTGTCCAATATGGAATTAAATAGATTCTATCCAAGAATGTGAATACAAACTAGACAGATTGGTCGCGAAAGCTAGATGGCGCAAGGACATACTGGACAATATTCAAGACCCCTATACGCATATCTCGTTACCAACTTGTCTTTGGGAAAACATGTCACTTGCTAGTGGAACTTGAGCATAAAGTAATGTGGGCACTGAAGAAGTTGAATCAAGATTAGAAAGACGCCTCAAAATCTAGGCTAAGCCAACTCAATGAGCTGGACGAGTTTTGGTTGAAGGAATATGAGAGATCAACCTTGTACAAACAAAGAATAAAGTTGCAACACGACTATTTCATATAGAACAACTAATTTGCACCAGGAGACTTGGTGCTGCCCTATAATTCAAGACAAAAGTTGTTCCTGGGAAGCTCAAATCTAGATAGTTAGGACTCTTTAGAGTAGCGCGTGTCTTTGATCGTGGGGCTATCGAACTAGAGAGACAAAATAGATGAACTTTCAAAGTAAAATATCGAAAGAGTCAAGCCATACCTTAGAAATGTAGAAGAGATAAAGACGGACGAATAATGGGATCTTGAGGAATTTTGAGTACTCAAACCATCTATGTCATATCGCAACAATAAATCAGGCACTGCTTTTGAAGCAACCTAAGGTGGAGAATGACACTTAGATGCCTAGGTATATATTTGACCACTTATGTTCTATTTTGTTTAGATTTTGTGCATTGGGGATAGTGCACATCTTTTTAAATGGGGTATGAAAAGTTATGAGCCTATGTGCAGTCTAAGTAGCTTGGGTCTACAACTATCCCAATTTTTGATCCCGGCATTTTCTTGTATGTTTTCTTTTTCCATGTGGATATTTAATTTCTATTGATCTGGTATTTTTAGGATATTTAGATAATATTTGTAGCACATACTGCCAATATTTGTGGCATATACCATGATTTTTATGTTTTGTTTGAAAAAATGATACACACCAAAATTTTGATTTGTAGTTAGATAGTATCCATGCATGTTTATGTGTGTGACAATATATATTCTGATAAGTGAAGGTACATTGAGATAAAAAGCATGATCTGAGAATCCTTTATTAATAATGTATGCAGTGCCATATGAATGTGAGCAAAATTCGCTAAATTCATATATTTTGTGCCAATTCAAAACTGGCCATGTTACTCTGAGGTAGATTGTAGATTAATTGGATTAGGAAAGAATCTTAGGCCATTGTTCTTAAATAAGTCCAGTTTAGCCTAAAAATGACCAACCAAATTGATGATATATCCCTTGCTCCTAATGTTTGAGCCTAACATGTACTATTCTTTGAAAATACCTGATTAACCTAGCCTTGTTAGTTGTAAAATCTTGAAATTGGCCTTGGTCCTTTGTTGAACATTGTGCACCTTGACTAAGGCAAAAAGCATAAGTTGAGGGTGGCTTCCAAAAGTAGTCCTAGTTCGGAGGATGGTTATTGTGCACCTCAACACAAGCCAAAAGCTACGTTGAGGGTGGCTGGTGAAAGGGTGAAACACAAAAATAAAGAGGTGAGACAGTCATATAGATAAAATGAAAAATCATGTATTGGGTGCAAGAAAAATAAAAGTGATGCCTTAACATGAACTAAAAAGCCAAATGAAGTGTAAAAGCAAGAAAAAAAGCTAAAAAATGAAACGAAAGCGCCCAAAAAAGCATGAAAAAGGAAAAAAGGAGAATAAGGTGAATATAGAAGAGTTGATAGTACAAATGTGTAGAAAATCGTAGTGCCATGGAGGGTCTTAGTCATTATTTTCCCATAATATCACACCAAAGCCCCTGAGCCTACGTTACAAGCCAAGCAAGTCTTAAAACGATCCTAGTCTAGTTAGTTGAAGGTCTGAGTCATGACTATAGGGGAAAGCATATGGTATTAGACACTATGCGTGAAAACCTTTTGTGAGAGTGAGAGCTTTCACATAGTCCCAAGGTCAAATACGAAAACATCATAGACGGTTAAATATAGGACTTCTTGCTGTGAGGGCATTTACATTGCATTGTTAGCACTAGCCTTATTCTGTGATTGTGGATTGTTGAGAATACCTTGCTTGTCATAATTGTGTTGTCACATATACCAGTTTGTCTTGGTTTACTAAATAGCTATCTAATCATGTTTTGAAAAGTTGGTGTGGATATCTGAGTCTAAGATTTATGTAATGTATGTCATTAAGTTGAGGTTTGCGTGTTAATGTACTATCTATATAATAGTTCAATGCTTGAGGACAAGCAACAATTTTAAATTGAGGGTGTTAATGTGCTGCAAAAATATTTGATGCTTAAAACTTGGAATTTTGTGTTGCTTCAATGCGATGGTAGTGGGATTTTATGTGTTTTTGTGTCTATGTTTGCAGGATTACAGGTTGGCCATGGTTTAGGGGAAAGTAATAGAAGTTGTTGCATTTTTTTTATTATATGAGACCATCTACAGGTCAAAGACCATTCTACAGGCCGTAGGGAGATTTCGTGAAGATTTCCAATGAGGGGTTGATTTCTAAAGTTCACTTTACGAACATGCAAATAAGTTGTAGATAAGTTACGAATCATAGAAGAGGATATGTTCCCTTAGGATTAGAGAAGTGAGCTTGCAGAAATGTCATCATGCAAAATCTTATTATAGGTTGTAAAACACATTACAAGTCATAAACGGGTATCGAATAGTTAAAGTCCAAAATTTTAGTAGCGGAGTACGAGAACTCGATCACGAGTCATAAAGTACCATTCGTATGGCGTGCCAACCAGTTCTCCTATTTTGTGTAGGACTTGAATTCAATTATTATAAATACATCTTTTAGGTTATTTTTCATAAGTTTTCACCTAGTACTTAGAGAACTCAATATTTTGGAAGAAAAAAATTGTAAGATCATATTGGAGAGTCTTTGAGAACACTTGTAGTTTAATTCAATCTTAAAACTTGTGATTTTCTTTGAAGTTGTATTGCTTGTTCTTTATTTTATTGCATAAGTGTTCAATTATGCCTTCCTAATTCATAATCTCTGCATCTACCTATAACATGCATAGCTACATCCAAAACTAGAGGTGTGGGAACAAGAAGAACTAACAAAGTAAAATTGGATAATTGACAATTCTTGATGCATGTATTAATTAACTCTCTTCATTTTGCATGTTTTCTAGTGGTGGATGACATTAGAACCTGCCTAGTGTTACTGGCTAGACCAAGGTAGTATTGAATAGAAAAAGAGATTAATTAACAGGATTCGATTGATGTGTTCTCGTCTAATCAACCAAACTGGGACAAGGGGAGGTTGTACTCGGACTAATAGGTAATGGTTAGTAATGCACACTATAAACAAAGTCCAAGTCACATAGTTAAATTCACTTCTCACCTTTAACCAAAGGGCTTGGTGAACACAAATTACCATCCTGCATGCTATACACTAGACAAATATTAGGTTATTCGGTGATACTGAGTTGGGAAATCATGGGGAACAAAATACCCTATTTTCTCTCAATTTTTAAATTCTCTGTTGTGATAATTAGTTAGTTTATTTTCGAAATGATTATTACAAACCCCCTCCCCCTTATGAGGAATTAAGTTGGTTAATTATTCGGATTGAAAATTGGTGAATTTTCTTGAGTCTAATTATTCCCTGTGGGTTCGACACTAACCTTGGTTAGGTTATATATCTTAACAATGACCATTTTATCCTCTATAAAGAAGGTGTAACTTGCACGACAGCAGTGGACATTAGGAGTGGCTAACTCACATTTAGATTGGGTAAAGAGGAGGCTGTGCTCAATGCCTGCCGACTTGTAAAGAAGGATGATGATCTGAAGGTAGTCTATGCCATTAAGAGTGTTGATGAGATAGAACTAGAGGTACCACTTGAGGAGAGATTAGGTGTCAACACCTTGGAAATAGTGTTGATGAACTTTGATGGTGACGGTATCCTATATTATAAGGAGATAATGAAGGGGTTGGGGATATCCTATGTCCCTAGACGCCAAACTAAGTTGTAGTTTGACCTGCAGAACTGAGAATCACTGCCTACTAAACAATCCATTGAGGAGACACCGGTGCTAGAATTAAAGGCATTTCTGACCCATCTGAGATATATTTTTGGGCACCAACAAGACCCTGCCAGTCAAAATTGTTGAGGACATGAATGACAAATAGTTTAATGCTTTGGTCATGGTAATTAAGTAGTTAAAAAAGGCCATCTGGTGGACAATTGCAGACATCATTAATATCCCTCCTAGGGTGAGTATTCACAAAATCTAATTGGTCAAGGACTATAAGCTGAGTATTGAGCACCAAAGGCATCTCAACCTACCTATGCAAGAAGTCATGTGCAAAGAAATCATCAAGTGGTTGGACGCAGGGGTGATTTATCCAATCACCATTGACAGTGAATATGTGAGCCCGATCTAGTGTGTTTTAATGAAAGGGGTATCACCATGTTCCCTAAAGCTAGAACAAGTTTATTACCATGCGACCAATCAATAGGTGGAGGATGGACTACAAAGAGCTCAATGAATTGACAGAAAAGGACCATTTCTTTATGCCATTCATAGACCAAATGCTAGACTACTTGGCTGGAAAGGTCTGATACCGCTTTCTTGATGGTTACTTAGGCTAAAATCAAATCTCTATTACTCCAAACGATCAATAAAAGATGAGTTCACATACGCCTATGCGCCAACAACATTTCAAAGATGCATGATGTCCATTTTCTCAAATATGGTGGAGGATACTATCAAGGGCTTCACCGATGACTTTATGACTCTTTCATAGATTGCATAAAGTGTTTGCATGTTGTGCTTACAAGATGTGAAGAATGCCATCTAGTGCTGAATTGGGAAAAGTGCCACTTCATCATAAAGGTATTGTGTAGGGGCACAAAATCTCCATCAAGGGAATCGTTGTTGATACAACTAAAGTGAAGGTGATTAAGAAACTTCCCCCACCCATCTCTGTCAAGGGTGTGAGGCATTTTCTAGGCCATGCAGGATTCTACATGCATTTTATAAAGGACTTCTCTAAGATTATTCATGCCTTTTGCAAATTACTTAAGAAAGATGTTAAGTTTGTGTTTGATGAAGCATGTCTAAAAGCCTTTGAAGGATTGAAGTAGCAGTTGATTTTGGCTCCCGTCATCATAGCTCCAGACTAGTCAAAGCCTTTCAAAATCATATGTGATGTAAGTAGGGTTGCACTTGGTGTAGTGTAGGGACATTGTCGAGAGAAGATATTGCATCCCATATACTATGCTAGCAAAGACCTAAATTTAGCACAGAAGAACAAAATTATCATCAAATAAGAGGTACTTTTGTGGGTCCTTGTTTTAGAATAATTCAGGTCTTATTTCATGGGTACCAAAGTCATTGTGCATACTGACCATTCCGCACTATAGTACTTAATGCTGATGAAGGATGCAAAATCGATACTGATTCGATGGGTACTTCTACAAGAGTTTGACTTTGATGTTATTGACAAGAAGGGTACCCAAAGTAAGGTTGCAGATCACCTTTCAAGATTAGAAGATGGAGCCCCGGAAAAGCTTTATGAGGGATGGAGATTAATAGAGAGAGTGTTGGCAGCATCCCATGACCTGATACCATGGTCTACCAAGTATGCAAATTATTTAATTAGTGATATTATGCAGCCAAATTTGACTATTCACCAGCATTGCAAGTTCATGTCTGATGTGAGAATGTTTTTCTGGGATGATCCACACTTTTTTTGCCAATGTGCAAATGGGATTATTCATTGTTTTGTACCTAAGGCCGAGATGATGATTAATCTAAAGGTGTGCCATATGTCTCTAGTAAGTGGACATGATAGTGGTATCCATATGGCACAGAACAACTTGTAGTTTGGCTATTATTGGCCAACCTTCCACCAAGATGCCCACGACTATGCCAAAGAATGTTGCATATGCCAGAGAGAAGGTGGTGTTTCACATAATCAGCTCACTCTAAATCCCATCCTGGGGATTGAATTATTCTACGTGTTTCATGGGTTTATTTTTTAGCTCGCATAGAAACAAATATATCCTAGTGATTATGTATTATGTATCAAAATATGTGGAGGCATTCGTTCTCCCAATAATGAAGGCAAACATATCATAGTACTTTTGAAAAGGAACATCTTCTCAAGGTTTGGCACCTCTAGTTCAATCATTAGTGATGGAGGTTCCTATTTTTGCATTGATTATTCAAGGTTCCATATGAAAAGCAATATAAAAGAAAGCATCGGGTGGCAACACCCTACCATCCTCAGACACGTGGGCAAATGGAGGTGTCTAATAGGGAAATCAAACAGATCCTGTCCAAGACTATAAATGCAAACCGGACTAATTGGTTGCAAAATTTCGATTATGCATTATGGGCATCCCAAACTACTTATAAGACCCCTATAGGCATGTCCCTTACCAATTTGTCTTTGGTAAGGATTGTTACTTGCCGATAGAGCTTGAGCACAAGGCTAAGTGGGTGCTCAAAAAGTTGAATCTGGACTAGAATGATGCAGCGAACTCAAGGTTGAGCCAACTCAATGAGCATGATGAATTTCATTTGAGGGAATATGAGAGATCAGCCATATATAAATAAAAGATGAAGCTACGGCATAATTATCACATAAAGAATTGCCAATTTGCACTGGGGGACATAATGTTGCTATACAACTCCAGACTAAAGTTTTTCCCTAGAAAACTCAAGTCGAGATGATTGGGACCTTTTAGGGAATCACATGTCCTTGACCATAGGGTCATTGAGTTGTAGAAGAGAAATGGTGCAAAGTTCAAAGTTTAATGGCAAAAGAGTCAAACTATATGTTGGCATTGTTAAAGAAACAAAAATGATAGAAGCATGGACACTTGGTGAAATTTGAATACCCAAGATATCTAAGTCATGCCATGACAATAAATCAAGTGTTTCCTATGAGGAAATCCAAGGTAAAAACTGGCGCTCAAGCGCCTATGTCTTGTCCCTTTTGACCCTTCTACTTTACTATCTTATTTTGTGCATTGAGGACAATGCAAATCTTTTCTGAAAGGGTGTGGGTAATTATAGCCCTCAGTGAAGTCTTGAGTAACCTTGGCCTATAACTATACCAGATTTTGAATCTGAGGGGTGTTCTTGCTTATGTTCTTTTTCCCTAAGGATATTTACATTCTATTGAATTGGCATGTTTAAGATGTGTAGGTAGTATTAGTATCACGTAATATAAATATCTATGGCATATGTTTGTCTTACTATGAAAAATGACACCCACCAAATTTTTGTTAGTTAGTCCTGATAGAAACTATGCATGTTTGTTTGTTTGACAATGCTTGTTCTGATAAGTGAGGATAAATTGTGATGAAAAGCATGATGTGAGTCTTTGTTAATAGTGTAATCAGTGTCATGTGTGTCTGAGCTTTCTGTGCTAAATTCATATGTTTTTCTTTCAGAACTTACCCTATTACTCTAACTTAGACTGTAGGTTAGTTGGTTAGTAAAGGATCTTAGGTCATTGTTCATATTAGTCCACTTAGCCTAAATAACAAACCAAATGTGTAATGTATTCCTTGATCCCAATGTTTAAGCCTTGCATGTACCCCTTCTTTGTAAAAACCTAAGTTGCCTGGCCTTGGTAAATGTAAAATCTTGAAATTGCCCTTGGTCCTTCCTTGAACATTGTGGACCTTGATCGAGGCAAAAAACTTATTTTGAGGGTGACTACCGAAATTGGCTCTAATTCCTAGGCAGGATATTCTTCACCTCGACTCAAGCCAAAAGCCTATGTTGAGGGTAGCTGGTGTAAGGATAAATGCATAAAATGAGGTAAAAGTTGGTGATACCTGAAAAAAAGGGGATACTAATGTGCTTTGGGTGCAAGAAAAATGAGTAGATGCCTAATCAACGAGCTAAAAGGAGAAATAATGTGCAAACAAAAGGCAAAGAGCTAAATATGAGATAGGGCACCCAGAAAAGCTTGAAATAGGAGAAAGGGAGAATGAAGTGAAAACTGAAAGTGTTTGTAGGGAAAAAATACCGAAAAGCACAGTATCAAGGAGGACCTTTATTCACTATGTTCCCAAAAATATCCTACGAAAGCCTTTTGAGCCTACATTATAATTTAATAATGTTCTAAAGTGATCCTAGTCCAAGTAGTCGAAGGTCGTAGTCAAGTATAGGGGTAAGCATATGGTATTGATAGTGGTGTTTCAATGTCTTTTCTAAGGGTAAGTGATTAATATGTAGTCGCAAGCATCAAATCTTAAAATATTATCATGAGTAGGAAATGGGACTTCTTTCTGTGAGGGCATGCACATTGCATTATTAACATTAAACTAACTCAGTGAGTATTGTTTATTGATGATTGCCTTGCTTGTCATATGTGTTGATTTGTATTGGTCTGCTTGATAGCTATCTGATATGCTTTTATAAGTTATCACACCTAAGCCGAGGGTCTTGATGTGACACGAAAAATGAGAACCCGAAGGGATCACAAACAAGCCACCTAAGCATGAAAAGCATATCTTTGGTTTCACTGAAGGCATAAAACAACAATAAAAATATAGCACATATTTTCTAAGGGAAATGGGACTTTAGACTCATGCTATGGGGATGTTGTAAGGAAAGGGATGTACGTGAATCATATAGCAAATAATTTAAGGGGCAGATAAGTATAACTCATGCTATGGGGGCAATTGGAGACTTAAGACATCCACCACGTCACCATCATCAACCATTTAATACAAAAAGAGGAGTATGGGACTATGGGATGTCTTCATAATACAAAATTACAAGGAGTCAAGCTCAATCATACATAACCACCATAATATCCAACAACTCCTTTAATTATGAATAGGACGGGTGTCAAGACATCTCCCGAGCTCACCCTCTAAAGATAGTATCCAAAAGTAAATAAGTCTAAACAAGGCATGAAAGTAAGTAGAATCTTGTCCCCAGATGTAGAGGACTCACCAAGCAATCTTCAACTACAATGTCTAGCCGCGTGGTGGAGGGGGATGGTAAGGAGATCTGGTTCCTGCATGGTTACATCATGCAGGAAAAAAGTATGCATTACTACTTGGAATGTACTAAGTATGCAGGATGCAAATGCTCTAAGAACATAAATCATAGGTAATCCAGATGTGTCATCATAAACAATGAATATATGCCCAACATGTCAAGAGAGGCAATCTCCTAAAGGGACATGCATGAGAAATCATCAAGTCACTTGACATCATATATATAGTGGGAAGGAATCATGACCAACATATAAGAACAAGCGAGATACTACTTGGAATTTCGATGTTCACTCTACATTGGACAAAGAGCGATCTACTTTGCCAAGGTAGACCTAACACTAACTTGTGGCATGGACTTTTTGAAAATTGTCACCACCTTACAACATAGCCTTTTTGGTCAGTTTTACTTCTTTTCTTTACCTTATGGCATAGCCTTTTCATTAGGTTTAAGAAATATCCATACCTTATGCCATTGCCTTTTTAATAGGTACAGACCCATGTAGGGAATTAATCTTATAAACCTATGATGGAACATAGTTATGGGGCCATGGGAGACTATCAATTTCCTCTTGGTGCTAGGTCTCATTCTTATGGAATACTTGAAACATAATCATAGTTATGACATGCATAGTCTCAAAATATCTTAATATCATTCTTGGAGTATCTCATTAATCATAACTTGTAATATCAAAATTAGGGCTTCATATAATACTTGTCATTCACATCATGATCATGAGTTCGTAGCATTCTTGTTAGCCCACTTGTTAGTCTAGACATGCTTATCATACTTATCTTACCACAAAGCATTGATTACTTAAGAACTTGGCATGCATCTTAGATCAATTCATGGTGGGTACATGTACACAAGCATAAAATCGTGAAATTTTTAAATAAATTCCATGAGTACAGTATAATTAAATCCTTAAATATTATTTCGAATAACACACCAATCAATCATGAGAATACTTGGTCAGGGCACCATCAAACCCTCACATAAAAATTATAGATTTCATATGATATTGCATGACATGATAATGTACTAGGATAACAATCCTAAAATACTTCACTTTATCAACATAAGATTGAGTTCATATTAATCATCACGTATTAACATAACTTGAAAAGCATCAGAAAGGAGAAGAGGAATGATTGAGCTTGTGGAGAAAAGGTCTTCACAATCAAAACCCACATATCTTGCCAACTTAATGAAGAGAAAATACAATTTGGAAGTGAAGAAACTAAAACCCTAGCTTGTTTCCTTTCTCTTGGAAGCTTGAAGACTTGGGAGTATTTTTACAGGATTTGGGACTTAGGGTATTTTTAGAATGATGAGGACTGTGAAGGATTAGTGCTAAGAGGGATGATAATGGTTCCATTGGAGGTCAAAACGACCTAGTATTGGCATAAAAGGCTGAGAAATGATAAAACTACCCCTTTTAAAATCTGGCTAGATAGGACTACAGACCCTGTGTACAAGTTGTAGTCCACTCTATGGGTCGTAGATTAAGGTTTCATTTGATAGATTTTCAGAAATTCAGAGAACCTTCTCTATTTCACATTCCATGACATGATCTGCGACTCATAGAAGATTTTATAGGCCATCTGTTGAGTCATTGATTGGATCCCTAAAAGTTCCTAATTTCGCCAAGTCTGCCCTAGGTTCTACGAACCAACTTACGAGCCATGCAATTATTTACGGCTCATAAAACCCTCTTGTAGAAGTTGACAGTCTAAGAGTTCTAAATCTATTTTCCTACATTTTACATACTGCTCATATGGGCCTTACATGAGTTGTGTGGGTATTAGTGCTTGAGTTTTATATGATGTATACCATTACATTGAGGTTTTTGTGTTACTATATTGCTTATGTAGATTGAGTCTATTGCTTGAGGACAAACAACAATTTTACGTTGGGGATGTTGATGTGCTATTAAAATACAATACTTTTGATGCTTAAAACTTGAAATTTATTGTGTTCTCATAGTGATGTTAGTAGATTTGATGTGTTTTTATGTTTGTTTTGCAGGATTACAGGGTTAGCATGATTTTTGGGCTACGTGTGTAGAAATTAAAGCAATTGCTATTCTACGACACCCTTTACGGGCCATGGAAGTTTCCACAGCCTGTAGAGTAAGTTTTGTAGTAAAATCAGTGAAGGGGAGATTTTTTGAAGATGATTCTATGAACATGCAAATGAGCCATTGATTGGTGTCATACCGTGAGGATAGAAAAGTGAGGAGTTGCTGAAAAGTCATCAGATGAAAACCTCCATGGGTTGTAGAACATTATACATCCCATAGATAAGTCTTGAAGAAATCAACAACAGATTTTCAAAAGTAATCCACAGAGCCTCGATCACGGGCCATAGAATATTATATGGCCCATAAAGTTGCATGCAGTGCCGACCGATCCAGTTCTCCTATTTTGATTTGGCTTTGTATTTTAAATACTATAAATTGGTTTTTTAGGTCATTTTTTGTATGGAATAGTAGAGAGTCAAGAAGAAAAATTTGGAAACATTGTGAAAAACATGGGAAACAATATTTTATGTTCTTAATTCATACTTATGATTTTCATTGAAGAGCTTGGATTTCTTATTCTAAATTTCATTCGTAAGAATTTAATTATGCTATTCAATACCTTGATTCTTGTATCTGTACTGAATATGAGTAGCTAAATCAAGAAATAACATTGTGGGAACCATGAAGAACTAACAAGGTAAAATCGAATAATTCCTAATTCTTGGAAAGTGTACATAGTGTGCATGTATGTTTTTATTAATTCTCTTCGTTTTGATTGGTTTTTAATAGTGGCTAACATCAGAACTTTTCTAGTATTACTCACTTGATCAAGGTAGTAATGAATAGGAAAAGGGATTAATTAATAGGGTTCGATTGATGTTTCTCATCTAATCATCCAAATTGGATCAAGGGGAGGTTGTACTATAAAAATATGTAAGGGTTAGTAATGTCACACTGCGGAGAAGATCAAATCATGTAGTAAAATTTACCTGTTGCCTGGATCAAAGGGTTTGGTAAACTTTACTTGTCGTTCTGCATGTTACACACTAGAAAAGAATTCGATTGTCTTTTAATGCCAAGTTACGAAATCATGGGGAACACAATACCCTACTTACTTTTCATACTAATTTCACGCACTTGTCTTAGTCTAGGATTTCTTCCTATAATTTTACAACCCCCCCTGTTTGGAGAGCAGGTTGATCTACTCAAATTGCTTAAAATTACTCTAAGTCCACCATATTCCATGTGGGTTCGACCCTAACCTTTGTTAGGTTATATATCGTGACAACGCCTGCTTTTACCTCCATAAAGGACCTCTAGCCTAGGCGACATCAAAATGATTCTAAGAGAACCTATTATAATAGTGGATTCTCCAACTCTAGGATTTGTGGTGGAAATGTTCGCTTTCCACAGGGTTAGGATTCAAATGCAAGGGTTTCCAATGGTAGGTTGCCTTTTCCCAAGGCTTAGCTTAGAGGTGGACCAGTGCATTCCAAATGTGACAAGTTTGGTAAGAGCCACCACGAAAGGTGCTTTTGGAGTTCAGGTGCTTGCTTTGGGTTTGGTGAAACAGGGCACATGCAGATTTATTGTCCAAAGGTAACCCAGAAAGGCCAAGTGGCTCCAATTAATCAATGCCAACAAAAGTTCTACCAAAATGGTGCTCCTAGGAAAAACAGGTTCTATGCTTTGAATGCTCGTTAGGAAGTAGAAGAGACTCTAGCTGTATTAACTAGTATGTAAAAAGTCTTTCATTTCGATGCTTATGCTTTTCTTGATCCGGGTAAAAGTTTATTTTTTATGAGTCCTCTCTTGGCTATTAAGGTTTGTTTGTGTCCTAAAATCTTGAGGGAGCCTTTTTATGTTTATACCCTTGTAAGTGAATCTATTATTGGCCAAAGAGTCTATCTGGGTTTTCCTAAATCTTTCTTGCATAATGTCCTTTCAGTGTGATCTCGTAGAACTCGAGATGTTTGATTCTGATATTATTCTCGGGATAGATTAGTTGCATGCTTCTTATGAATCCATTGACTATAGAACCTGTAAGATCAAGTTTCAATTCCCAAATGAGCTTATTTTTAGGAGGAGGGTAGGGACTCTATTTTTTTAAAAATCGAGTTATTTCCTATCTCAAATCCCATAAAATGATTTCTAAAGGGTGTATCTATCATATTGTGAGGGTCAAAGATGTGGAGTCCGAGTAACTTAATCTTGAGTCGGTTTTGGTGGTTAATGAGTTTCCATAGATTTTTCTCGAAGATTTTCCTAGTATTCCTCCTAAAATGGATGTAGAAATTGGCATAAATCTCCTTCTAGATACTCAGCCTATTTCCATTCCTTCTTATCGTATGGCACCTGGTTGAATTAAAGAAGGTTGAAGGATCAAGTGAAAGACTTATTGGAGAAAGACTTTATCATACCAAGTATATCACCATGGTGTGCTCCAATGTTATTCGTGAGAGAGAAAGATGGGTCACTTCGGATGTGCATTGACTATAGGAAATTGAATAAAGTCACCATCAAGAATAAATATCAGTTGCCAAGGATTGACAACTTATTTAATCAACTTCAAAGAGCTACCCATTTTTCAAAGATTGACCTCTGTTTAGTTACCATCAGTTGAAATTGAGGGGGTGTGGTATTCCCATAACTGTTTTCTGAACTAGATATGAGTATTTTGAATTTTTCGTGATGGTTTTTGGTTGGAATAATGATCCAGCCATGTTATGGATTTTATGAATTAGGTGTTCAAGCCATTTCTTGATAGCTTTGTCGTTGTCTTCATCGATGATATTTATGTTTTTTCCCAAAGTGAGCAAGAGCACATGGATCATTTAAGGTCAGTTCTTCAAACTTGAGGGAGAAGCAACTGTTTGCCAGGTTTAGTAAATGTGAGTTTTGGTTGGGTGAAATAGTTTTTCTTGTTAATGTCGTTTCTAGTGATGGTATTAAGGTTGATCTGAAGAAGACTGAGGTCGTAAAAAATTGGCCTAGATCATTGGCTCTTTGTGATATTTGGAGCTTTAGTGCGTTAGCTAGGTATTATAGGAGATTTCTTAAAGGTTTCTTATCCATTGCATCTCCCTTGACTAAGTTAACTTAGAAGAAGACCAAGTTTATATGGTCGGATGAGTGCGAGAAGAGTTTTCAGACTTTGAATCGGCATACATCAGCTCTTGTTTTGACTTTACTATATGGCGTAGATAGGTTTGTGGTGTATCATGATGCTTCTCAAATTGGGTTGGGTTACTCATGCAACAAGCTAAGGTGATAACTTATCCATCAAGGAAACTAAAGGTGAATGAACACAATTATCCAACTCATGATCTTGAGATGGCAGTCGTGATGTTTGCTTTGATAATTTGGAGACATTATTTATATGGAGATCATGATATGTTCACCAATCACAAGAGTTTCCAATACGTGTTCACTCAAAGAGATATTAACTTTAGGCAAAAAGGTGGTTAGAGCTTCTTAAAGATTACTACATGAGTGTTCAATATCATCCCAGCAAGAAAAATATTATAGTCGATGCTCTAATAGGCTATCCATGGTTGGTGTGGCCCTGGTTGATGAAGGAAAGAAAGAATTAGTAAAGATATTCATCAATTGGTTAGATTGGGTATTGGGTTGGCTGATTCTAATGATGGTGCCATTCATGTTCATAATGAGGTTGAGCCTTGTATGGGTGTCTATGTCAAGGAAAAACAAGATTCTGACTCGTCCTTGGTTGAGTTGAAGAAGATGGTTATGAAAAAAAAGATAGAGGTTTTCTCCTAAAGGGGAGATGGTGTACTTTGGTATCAAGATTGATTGTGCATTCCAGATATTAATGGCCTTAGAGAGGTGATCATGATTGAGGCCCTTAACTCTCATTATTCTATACATCCAGGATCCACCATAATGCATCGAGATTTGAGGAAAGTGTATTGGTGGCATGGTATGAAGAAAGACATAGCCAAGTTTGTATCTGAGTGCCCAAATTGTCAACAAGTGAAAGTGGAATATCAACGGTGCAATGGTTTAGCTCATGATACTGAGATTCCTACTTGGAAGTGGTAATATGCGAACATGGATTTTTTGGTTAGATTACCCTATATCCCAAAGCAATTTGATTCTCGCTGGGTTATTTTTAATAGGATGACTAAATTGGCTCATTTCCTACCAGTTAAGACTACTTTCAATGCCGAGATTATGCAAGTTTGTATATTCAAGAGTTGGTAAGGTTGCATGGCATACCCATGTCTATTATTTCGAATCGTGGAACCTAATTTACTTCTCACTTTTGAAAATCATATCAAAAATGGCTTGGCACTAAGGTGAAGTTCAGTACTAGTTTCCATCCTTAAATCGATAGAAAGCCAAAAGGAAAATTCAAACTTTGGAAGACATGTTGATGGCTTGTGTTTAGGAATTCAAGGATAATTGGAATGATCATCTACCACTCATCGAGTTTGCTTACAACAATAGTTTTCATACTAGCATTGCTATGGAACCATTTGAGGCTTTGTGTGGGAGAAGGTATAGATTCTCAGTAGAATGGTTTATGTCACGGCCCAAGCCTAGGACCTAGATATGACATGGCGAAAAGGAACAAGAAGAGACCCCAAACAAGCCTCTTAGCATATCAATCACACATCCTTAGTTGCAGAAGCAAAATAAACAAAAAACAAGAAATATAATAAAAAGGTAAGTGGGACTAAGGGAAGTCTTTGATAATCATTAATCATTAAAGAGTTAAACTCAAGCATAAGTACATCATAATATCCAACAACACCACTAACATGGAATGGAGCGAGGGCCAAGAAACTTTCTAGCTCAACCTCATGGTAGCAAATGTTCGACATAAAGTGGTTTCAAAATAATATGAATAATAAAGATAGTGTCCTCAGACTTGAGGACTCACTAAAGCTTGCTTCAAAGGATCGTACTAGCCATGTGGAGGATGGTCAAATAGTGCTTCGGTCCCTACATGGTAATAACATATAGGCATAGAGTATGTCTTACTATGTTTGAATATACTAAGTATGTAGCATTCAATTGAAAAACCATACGCCAACATAGTCAAAATGCATAATAATAAGCAATAGATAAGTGTAATCTCAACATGGCATGCATGATCAATTCTTTAGGTAAAACATGCTAGTAAATCATTCAACTGGCATAGGACATAATCATGTGTGGGAGGAGACCCTAACTGATAAAAGTAAGATCAAGCGAGCTACAACTTGGAATCCCGATAATTACCCTGCATTGGTAAAGAGGTGGCTTACTTGCCAAGGTAAACCACACTTCATCTTATAGGAGCCTATCCCATTTCAGAGAAGTGCCCCCCTTACAGGTACCCATCCCATATCATGGTGGATTTCATGATAACATCCACTAAATGGATCCACTAGTATAGCAAGGCTAAAGTATATTCCTATGTTGGCACATTGTTTAAGGAAAGTAGTATGGACCCTTGAAGATTGTCCACGCCGACATCCAATCCATCGGTGCTAAGTCTAATCCCATGGAATACTTGAAATAATCATACTTTAATCATAACATGAAGAGCTTGTAAGAACATGACTTAAGTAGCTCATAAACAAGTTTGACTTCTAATGGTGCGACTAAATCATACATGAACCTTTGCTTTAACATGAATAATTCACAAGAGGTAAAAACCTTGGAAATATGGCTAAACTTGATACTTGCAACATCATAGATAGTTTACATGAATTAAATACATACTTGAAAGCCCTTAATAATTATATAGTCACTTGACTTGTAAATTATGAAATAAATCATCAATAAATTGAGAATTTTTAACTTGACATTTTATCAAACACTTTGTGAGATCACAATACTTGAAACAACCTCAAAAAGTGCCCGAAAATGTGTCTTAGAAGTGCCTAAAATCTTACTTTCCATATATCTCAAAATCCATACGTTATTTCAAAAATTCGACTTCATATTTGTTGAGGGGGAAAATTGAGTGGGAAAATGGTCTAACCCCAATTATAGAGTAACTGATTCAGAATTTCAAATTTCAAAGTGTCAAATTCTAGTGGCCTCTGCGCGTTGCTGGCGCAACACGCCAGGGTGTTTTTTCCGGGCTAGTTTTCTATCTCAGTCCAAGACTTTTGGGTCTTGGGACTAAGCCTTTCCACACCTGAAAATACCAATATTTGGTCATACTTCACCTTTATATCATACAAGACATTCCCCAAAACCCTCTCAAACACTTCGACTATTATTTCACTCAAACTCAAATGCCTAAATCTCTTTCGGATCTCAAGGAATTCATCCAAGCTTCAAGTCTCCATTCCAATCTTCATCAAGAAATCTTCCAAAGTCAAGGTATGTGGGTTTTAACTATTGGGTCCTTTAAACCATATTGCCCAGGCTTCTTTTTTATATAAATTGCATGATTCTAAGTTGATTTACTTATGGGTATTACTTGTAATGCATTTGACTATGAACTATGTTGGGGTTTTGTAAAAGTGTAACTATTTTATCATGTTTTAAGCTATGAATCTTGGATATATCTTGAGATTTGATGAAGGATTTTGATATATATTTCATGATGGTATTACCAAGTGTTGGTGGGTGGATTTACCTTGAGTTTTGTTGCATGATTTAACTCTCGAATTGCATAGTTTTGCCCTAGCATTACACACCCACCAAGTGTTTGATTAAATGTTTGAATTATGCATCTTTAGTTGTTGAAGGTCTAAAATATGGTATATGAGTTAAATGACTTTATGATGATGAAAGTATAATATTCATATGTTGATTTCATGGAAAGTATCTGTAGTGATGGAAATCAATTGAATGAGGGGTTGGTACCCCATCAACCGAATTGAGGGGTTGGTACCTTATTAACCAAATTGGAGGATTCGTACTTCATTAACCTAATTGAGAGGTTGGTACTTCATTAACCAAATTGGGGGGTTGGTACTTCAATTACCTAGACAGGGGTAGTACATTCGATAACCAAGTTGAGGGTTTTATACCTCAAGCACCTAAGATGGGAGGTGATAAACCAATTAGGCAAATGATGGTGTCTTCTAAGAACGTAATATTTTCTATATAAGCATGATTTTACTTCAAAGATCATTCATACATGTCATATTGTTAGTATGTTATTCATTGTTGGATTATGCATTTTTCCTATAATGACTATCTCTTGTTGCATTGAATTCTACATACTTAGTACATTCAAAAGTACTAACGCATACTCTATGCCTATATGATGTTACCATGTAGGAACCCAAGCTCCATTTGGTCATCACCCTTCTCCATGTGGCTAGTACAAATTCTCTCAAGCTAGTTGGTGAGTCCTCCATTACAAGGACAATTTTTGTGTTCTTATGTTTTGTATTAGGACTCTCTATCTTTATTATATACTTTGAATATGAGGGTGAGCTTGGCTGCTTGTCTAGGCCCCCACTAAGTTCTATGTTTAGAGGTGTTATTGAACAAGTTATTTATTATGCTGGAGCTTTGACTCATTTATGTTATTCAAGTGTTAATAAACTCTTTCCTTTAGTCCCAATTTCCCTTGTTTATGTTTCTTATGTTGTTTTATTTTGCTTCCGAGACCAAGGATGTCTGTATGATTTGCTAAGAGGCTTGTTTAGGGTTCCTTCAGGTTTCCTATTCACCGTGTCATGTCTAGGCCCTATTTTAGATTGTGACAAACTTGGTATCAGAGCACTAGGTTATTTGTTTTTCGACGGTCAACACACCGCATCGGTTAAAGACATGTTCATGGTTTTGTCGTGCACCACAACTATAAGCAAGAGGTTATGAGATGTTTTAGGAAATGTTTCCCTTCTTCATGGTTAATGTCGTGCTATAGAGTTGAGGTAAGTTATCCCCCCACAATGATTGTTCTTTGATATGTTAGATTATGCCCAACAAAAGAGGAAGAATAGCCTACATTCCCGAGGAACAATCGGCTCCTCCCGCTCTTTAAAATGGGGGATTGGTTCATGAAGAGTTCTAGGATACTCTCACTTTTCTAGCTTAAGTCATGGCTAATAAAGTCAACAAAGGGGCCCAAGCCCCTCATGCTCCTACTTCGACATCTCTAGTGTGGGACTTCATGAGGATGAATTCGTCGGAGTTCTATGGGTCAAAAGTGGACGAGGACCCTCAAGAATTTTTGATGAAATTTACAAAGAATTGACTATTATGAGTGTTAGATTGGAAAAAGGCAGAGTTGCTGGCTTACTAACTCAAAGGGGTGGCCCAAATATGGTATGCTCAATGGAAGGAGGAGAAAGGAAACAATAATGTGGTTCTATGGGAGTTATGGTTCTATGGGAGGAATTTAAGCTGGCCTTTCTTAATAAGCTCTTCCCTCTTGAGATTAGGGAGGGTAAGTTGATGGAGTTCATGAATTTAAAGTCTAGTTGTATGAGTGTGAGGTAGTATGCGCTCAAGTTTAACCAACTCTCAAAATATGCTCCCCAATTGGTGGCCAATCCAAGGTCTAGGATGAATAAGTTTGTAGTGGGTGTATTTGACTTGGTGAGTGGTGAGTGAGGAGTGTCGCTCCACTAAATTGATTAGAGACATATATTTGTCCCTCTTGATGACCTATGCTGAAAAAATGGAGGAGGAAAAGATAAGTAAGGGAAGGGGTAAATGTCATACCCCAAAGCGGACTGGCACCCGTTGCCGATAAGGCTCGGGAGAACCAACCTATATATATGTGCTTTGTATATATATATATAAGGAAATTCTATTTGGCATGCTTCTAGGAAGATAAACGGTAATAACAAGATAAAAGGAGATGTGTATAGCTAGGCCATTGGGGCCACGGTGTCTAAAGTATGAGACATGACCACACATTAATTTACA
>JAOTQR010027643.1:0-16472 GCA_025774065.1 Solanum ossicruentum | reverse complement strand
ATGAATACAATACACAACACACAATGGAATCCTCTTAAATTTTTCAAAGAAATTTTTTGTTGGTGTAACAGCCCGTAAAATTACTGAAATACCCCTAAAATGTAATCATGCGCATAACACATCTTATAAAGCTCTGATAGAAAATCCAAGACTGGAATTGCTATCAGCGTAGAAAATTGAGTGGGAAAATGGTCTCGACCTGATTTTAGAGCGATTGGGTCGAAAAATAATTTTCGAATGTTTGACAAAAAATGGTGAGGATGCGTGACAGGGCAGCGACACGGACCCATCGCGTACCCACACTTATGTTTTTTCTTCAATTTTTGACGGAGGTCAAAATTTTCGAAAATACACTGGTGCACGATGGGTCCGCGTCGCACACTAGTTTAATTTTGGTGACGAGTTTTTCTTTTAAATTCGGAAAAGGTATTTTAAGTATTCCCAACCCATTCTAATACCCCAAAACATATTTCAAAGCCTAATTTCATACAAAAGAGTTTCGAAAGCCCATTACCTTCAAGTTTAAAGTGTAAGTTCCTGAGAAAGATAGTAAGGGAGAGCCCAAGGATTTTTAAGTTCAAGTTTAATTCTTGTTGAATTATCGTACAATCCTTATCCCAGGTATGCAAAGGCTATCTAGAACATGGGATTGTTCTCCCATGTGCCCGTGGATTGGTCTAGGGTGAGTAGTTGATAGTTAATGGGTCTTGTGTTACAATGTTTGAATGTTATATTGAAAATCTTACCTAAATTCTATGTATTTTCTCAGATTGATGATCATCATGCTATGAATTTATTGTTTACATGTATTATTGTATGAGAATGTATCTACCCTTTATGAATTCCTTGTTAAAGACTTCCAGAATGAACCTAGGGATAATATCTAGAGCCTTGACATTTCTGAGTGTGTTGATTTTTGTGGTCTGTATCCTGAGATGAGTGTATTGATGGCTGAAGTTGATGAAATTAGTATCCTTAGAGATTAAATGAGATTGAGATAGAGTTGGAAAATGATTCTAGTCCTTGAGTTGATGGAAGGTCAGATGAGATGAAGTCCTTGACTGAGGAAGGTTGGTTGTATAACCATCTTGACATTGATAGACTTATGAGCATGTAGAGTCCTGGGAGGAGTATTAGCACCGAAATGGATAAGGGTGAGTCCCACTCACGCTCATTAACTACGAGGCCAGTGTAGGAGAGGATTGGACCGTGAAAGAGGATGTTTCCTTTGTCCCGCAAAGGACTTAATAGACTTCTTTTGGGATCCCTGATAGACTTGTTCTTTATCCCGACAAGGTACAGGGTGGATGTGGCAACGACATCCCTTCGTTGTATCATCACTAGCTCATAGGTGGTGGTTGTCGATTGTAGAAACTCCCAAATAAGTTTCATTTTGATAGTACTTTGAGGTTGATGTGATAGTATGATGTATTGGTGGATGGTGATGTGATAGGGTCCTGTTCCTTACTCCAAGTTTAGATTGAGTGAGTGATCAGCTGATGTCATTTTATACTGTTTTGCCTATATTGTTTACTTTAGCCCGTTTTATATATAGTACGTTCCACGTTCTAACGGCCTTTTGGCACTGCGTCATTTTATGATGCAGATTCTGTGGACAGAGGACTTCAGTAGGTGAATCATTGAGGTTTAGAGTTCTTGATTTCAGACTTGGTGAATCATCTCCTGTTGCTTTCATTTCTTTGAGTTCTTTTATTGGACTGTGGTAGCCATGGCCTGTCATGGTACCTTCTTAAGTAGTAGCTATAGAGACTTCATAGACATAGACGTATGATGACTAATGTTAGGGTTCTTTTCCCCTTTTTATTCCTTTATACTGAGGTTTTTTCCATTGTTCTTAGCATATATTCACATAGTGATTGTGATAGTCATGTAGCCCACCGATAATCAGAATTCTCTTTGTTATCTTCTGCTGAATTGTTGATGGAACTAGGGTGATGGGACTAGGTGGTTCACTTAGGGACTAGCAATAGTATTCGAGTGTCAGTTACGTTTAGGGTACCCTTCCGGGGCGTGACATAATTGGAATCATAGCATAGAGTTCGAGTGTCCTAGGAAGTCTATGAAGCCGTGTCTAGTAGATTATTGTTTACGGGTGTGTTATGCACCACACTTTATAAGCATGAGGCTATAGGACATTAGGAAGTGTTACTCTTCTTCTATGATATCAATTCGTGCGATAGAGTTTAACTTGATGGAAATCTCATTTTAACTCGTGCATTTCACGTTTATAGAAAATGCCGCTAAAGAGAACAACTGCCCAGAGAGATGCCTCAGTCTCAGCTGCTAAGAATACCTAACCAGAGGTCCTGGTTCAGACAAAGACAAGGAGACGGGGACAGCTTGCCAGGATTGCTGAAGTCCCACTGGCGCCCCCTGCTCAACCCCAACCATCTCCCAGTACCGAAGAAGAATTTAGGGAAGCCATCACTATGCTGCCTAGCTGGTGGCCTCCCAAGGTAATAGCCAAGGTACTCAAGCTCCTAACTCTAGCTTAGAGGAGCCCTCAGCTGCAACCTAACTCAGAGACTTCTTGAGGATGAACCCGTCAGTGTATACGAGGTCGAAGGTGGAGGAGGACCCGCAGAATTTTATCGATGAAATGTATAAGGTCCTGAAAGCTATGCATACTGGTGAGATTGAGGGAGTTGAGATTGCTTCCTACCAGGTGAAAGACATTGCTAATGTGTGCTACAACCAATGGGAGGAGAGTAGGGTGAGAATGCGGAGCCTGCAGAATGGGAAGAGTTTGAAGTCGCCTTTCTCGCCATTTCTTTCATCAAGAGCCGAGGGAGGCGAAGGTGGATGATTTCATGAAGTTGAAGCAAGGATGGATGACAGTTAAGGAGTACAATCTTAAGTTTATTAAGCTGTCCATGTATGCTCTAGAGACTGTGCAAGACATGAGGGCCCGGATGAGGAAGTTTGTGTCTGGCTTGGACAGACATGTGCAGAAGGAGTGCAAAGCATCCTTATTGATCCCCGATATGGACATCTCAAGAATCATGGTGTATGCCCAACAGATCAAGGAGGATAACAAAAGGGATAGAGAAGAGCAGATGAATAGAAAGGTAAAATCAGCAGGGCATGAGCCTAGCCAGTAGCGGCAGAATATGGGTGACAACTCCTACATACAGAAAAGATTATCTCATCATGTACCTTCTTAGCAAGTGCGCCCATTTAACCAAACAGGTATGAGCAGAAATCTCATGGTTACCAGAATTGCAGGGCTCAAGGTGTCAAATCTCAGGCCAGTGTGACCCAAGGTGCGAGGGGAAAGCCCCCTTGTGACAAGTGTGTTAAGATTCATCTAGGTGAATGTCATGTGGGTAAGGATGTTTGCTATTCATGTGGACAGACTATTCACTTCCAGTATGAGTGTCTAAAGAGGAGCCAAGGGGAAGGGAGCAGCAGGGCACAATCCTCCACAACACCTCCAGCAGGCAATTATCATAGGGTTACTACTGGTAGTGGGACGAATCACCTTTATGCTATGGGTAATTGATAAGATTAGGAGGTTGCACCAGATATGGTTACAAGTATTCTTCGAGTCTTTACTTTTGATTGCTATCCATGCTTGACCCTGGTGCTACTTTATCTTTTGTGACTCGTTATGTGGCCAGTAAATTTGAGATTCTCCCAGAGTGTTTGGTTGAACCTTTTGTTGTTTCCACTCCTATTGGTGAGTTTATATTAGCTGAGAGGGTTTCCAGGGATTGCATAGTGTCCATTTATCATATAGATACCTTAGCTGACTTGGTAGAATTGGAGATGGTTGACTTTGATGTGATACTTGGCATGGATTGGCTTCACACCTGTTATGCTTCTGTTGGCTGTATAACCCGAATTGTTAAGTTCCAATTTCCTAATAAACTTGTCTTAGAGTGGAAAGGGAGTTTTGTTGCACCTAAGGGCAAGTTTATCTTTTATCTTAGAGCCAGAAAGTTGATCTCCAAAGGTTGCATTTACCACCTCGTGTGAGTCAAGTCCGATGATGTTGAATCTTCTACTCTTGAATCAGTCCCGATTATGAAAGAGTTCCCTGAAGTATTTCCTGATGATCTACCTGGAGTCTCTCCCTTTTAGGGAGATTGACTTTGGGATTGATGTACTTCGCGAAATCCAACCCATTTCAATTCCACCTTATAGAATGGCCCCTGCAGAGTTGAAAGAATTGAAAGAACAATTGAAGGACTTATTAGAGAAAAGTTTCATAAGGCCCAGTGTCTTTTCTTAGGGTACTCCTATCCTATTCGTACGTAAGAAAGATGGGTCTCTCAGAATATGCATAGATTACTGACAACTGAACAAGGTTACAATAAAGAACAAGTATCCTTTTCACCAGGATAGATGACCTATTTGACCAACTTCAGGGTTCTACTTGTTTCTCCAAGATAGACCTCAGATCGGGTTACCATCAATTGAAAGTGAGGAAAGGTGATATTGCAAAGACAACCTTTAGGACAGGGTATGACCATTTTGAGTTCTTGGTCATATCCTTTGGGTTGAAAAATAGACTTGATGAATAGGGTATTCAGACCGTAGCTTGATATGTTCGTGATCGTGTTTATTGATGATATTCTGGTGTATTCAAAAGATGAATAGGAGCATGCTAATCATCTTAGAGTGGTTTTGCAAACGCTCAAGAACTATGAGTTGTATGCAAAGTTCTCAAAGTGTGAGTTTTGTCTTAAGTCTGTAGCTTTCCTAGGCCATGTTGTTTAGGGAGATGGTATTCGGGTAGATACCCAGAAGATTGAAGCAGTTAAGAACTGGCCAAGACCAACTTCTCCGATGGAAATAGGAAGCTTCTTGGGTTTGGCGGGCTACTTTCGACAGTTTGTTGAGGGCTTCTCTTCTTTGTTAGCACCATTAACCAAGCTGACTCAGAAGAAGGCCAAGTTTGGCCTCTTGTAGCAGTACCGGTCCCGATGGTGATCTCTTTTTTGGGGTCCAGGCCGTTTTCCCATCCGCTGCACTGAACGAACTACTAATTCAACTTGAAAGCAATTAATTAAACAAGCAAGCAATGAAAAGAGTTTCCAAGAGTTAAAGACTAGATTGACTACAACACCAGTTTTGGCCTTGCCAGATGGGACGGGGGACTTCGTGATATACTGTGATGCATCTAAAGTCGGACTAGGTTATATGTTGATGTAGAGAGGGAAGATGATAGCTTATGCTTCTAGATAACTTAAGATCCATGAGAAAAATTACCTGACTCATGATCTCAAGTTGGTAGCAGTGGTATTCGCACTTAAGATCTGGCATCACTATTTCTACAGAGTGCATGTGGATGTATTCACTGACCACAAGAGCCTGCAATACATATTCAGCTAGAAGGAGCTCAACTTGTGGCAAAGGAGATGGTTGGAGTTGCTCAAGGATTATGATATGAGCATCCTCTACCACCCAGGTAAGGCTAACATTGTTGATGATGCTCTTAGCAGGATGCCTATAGGAACCACTGCCCATGTAGAGGAAGGGAAGAGAGAACTAGCTAGGGAAGTGCATAGACTGGCTCGATTGGGAGTGTAACTTGAGGAGAACAATGAAGGCGGGATCAATTTTCAAAACGGGTCTGTTTCATCCTTATTTTCAGAATTGAAGGAAAATCAAGACCAAGACCCTGTCTTGTGCCAATTGAAAAAAGCGGTTCAGAAATAGAAGGTGATGGTTTTCTCCAAAGGGGGAGCTAGGGTGTTGAGATACCAGGGTAGACTGTGTGTACATGATGTTGATGGTGTTCGAGATAGGATCATGGTTGAAGATCATAGCTCTAGATAATCTATCCATCCTGGTTCTACCAAGATGTACCATGACTTGAGAGAAGTCTATTGGTGGAATGAAATGAAGAGGGTCGTTGCTGATTCTTTCTCTAAGTGTCTTAATTGTCAACAGGTCAAGCTTGAACATAAGAGACCGTATGGATTCTCTTAGAACTTTGAAATTCCCGAGTAGAAATGGGAGGTAATCAACATGGATTTCATACCTGCCTACCAAGATTCCGAAAGCAGCATGATTCGATATTGGTGATTATTGATAGGATGACCAAGTCAGCCCACCTTTTGGAAGTTAAGACAATTAATACAGCCGAGGAGTACGCCCAACTGTACATTCGTAAGATTATGAGGTTGCACAGGGTTCCCTTGTCCATTATCTCGAATAGAGAAGCTCAATCCACCTCACAATTTTAGAGATCATTTTAGAAGGGATTGGGTATGATGAATCTGAGCACAACCTTCCACCCTCAGATGGATGGACAAGCAGAGTGCACGAGGACATGTTGAGAGTATGTGTCATCAACTTCAAAGGAAATTAGGATGATCATCTACCACTGATTGAGTTCGCATTACAACAACAACTACTATGCCAGCTTTCAAATAGCCCCTTATAAGGCATTATATGGGAGAAAATGTAGATCACTTATTGGCTGGTTTGAGGTTGGTGAAGATGAATTAATTGGACCCGATCTTGTCCACAAGTCCATGGAGAAGGTGAAGGTCGTCAGAGAAAGGTTGAAGACAGCATAAAGTTGCTAGAAGTCTTATACTGATGTGAGGAGAAGGGACTTGGAGTTTGAGGTGGATGATTGGGTGTACTTGAAGGTGTCACCTATGAAGGGTGTCATGAGGTATGGTAAGAAAGGAAAGTTGAGTCCATGTTATATCGGACCATACCAGATTATGAGGAGGATTGGGAAGGTCGTTTATGAGCTAGACCTACCTTTTGAGTTAGATAGAGTTCACCTGGTGTTTCACATTTCAATGCTGAAGAAGTGTGTAAGAGATACGACTTTGGCAATTCTTATCGAGAGTACGGAAGTGAAGGATAACCTATCCTATGAAGAAATTCTAGTCCAAATCTTTGATCAACAAGTTTGTAAGATGAGGAACAAAGAGATAGCCTCTGTCAGAGTGCTATGGAGGAATCCATTTGTTGAGATAGCTACGTAGGAAGTTGAGGAAGCGATGAAACTCAAGTACCCGTATCTATTCTGCCGAATGATGATGATGTCGGAGGTCAGGTCCCTATCCCTAACACTAGTGAATGTATTCTTTCATTGAGTTGAGGTATTAATCTGATTCTATTCCTGAGTCTAAGACAGAGATAGATAAGTGACAGATAGCTGAGAGTTTGAGAGTTCTCGAGTGAGGAATAAGACGAGTTTTGAGGTTACTCATGCTTCCATCCTACTTATACTCTTTATTCGAGCAGAAATGATCCCAAGGGGGAGATGATGTAATACCCCATGAAATTACTGAAACACGCCTAAATGTAATCATGCGCATAACATGTATTCCAAAGCTCCGACGAAAAATCCGAGATCGAATTTACGATCAGCGTGGAAAGTCGAGTGGGAAAATGATCTTGACCTGATTTTAGAGTAATCAAGCCAAAAAATAATTTTTAAAAGTTTGACCAAAAACAGTGAGGGTGTGCCACAGGGCCGCGATGTAGACCCATCGCGGACCGACACTTATGTTTTTTCTTCAACTTTCGACAAAGTTCAAAATTCCAAAAATACACTGGTGCGCGATGGGTCCGCATCGCAGGCCAGTTTAATTTTGGTGATGAGTTTTTCTTTTAAATTTGGGAAGAGTATTTTAGGTATTCCTAGCCCATTGTAATTCCCTAAAACATATTTCTAAGCTTGATTTCGTACAAAAGGGTTTCAAAAACCCATTGCCTTCAAGTTTAAAACATAAGTTCTTGAGAGAGATAGCAAGGGAGCACCTAAGGATTTCCAAGTTCAAGTTCAATTCTTGTTGAGGTATAGTAAAATCCTTGTCCTAAGTATGTAAAGGCTACCCAGAACATGAGATTGTTCTCCCATATGCCCCTTGATTAGTCTAGGGTGAATAGTTGATAGTTAATGGGTCTTGTGTTACAATGTTTGAATGTTATATTGAATATCTTACTTAAATTCTATGTATTTTCTCAGATTGATGATCATCATGCTATGAATTTATTGTTTACATGTTTTATTGTATGAGAATGTGTATACCCTTTATGAATTCCTTTTTAAAGACTTCAAGAATGAACCTAGGGATAATGTTTAGAGCCTTGACATTTCTGAGTGTGTTGATTTTTGTGGTTTGTATCCTGAGATGAGTGTATTGATGGCATAAGTTGATGAAATTAGTATCCTTAGAGATCAAATGAGATTGAGATGGAGTTGGAAAGGATGATTTTAGTCTTTGAGTTGATGGAAGGTCAGATGAGGTGAGGTCCTTGACTGAGTAAGGTTGGTTGTATAACTATCCTAATGTTGATAGACTTATGAGCATGTCGAGTCCTGGGAGGAGTATTAGTATCGAAATGGGTAAGAGTGAATCCCACTCGCACTCATTAACTACATGGCCATGTAGGAGAGGATTGGACCGTAAAAGCAGATGTTTCCTTTGTCCCACAGAGGACTTGATAGACTTCTTTTGGGATCCCCAATAGACTCGTCCTTTACCCCGGCAAGGTATTGGGTGGATGTGGCAATGACATCTCTTCGTTGTATCATCACTGGCTCATAGGTGGTGGTTATTGATTGTAGTAACTCCCAGATAAGTTTCATGTAAATAGTACTCTAAGGTTGATATGATAGTATGATGTCTTGATGGATGGTGATGTGATAGGGTCCTATTTATTATTCCGAGTTGAGATTGAGTGAGTGATGAGCTGATGTCATTTTATACTGTTTTGCCTATATCATTTACTTTAGCCCGTTTTACATACAATACATTCCACGTACTAATACACTTTTGGAACTGTATAATTTTATGATGCAGGTTCTGTAGATAGAAGACTTCAACAGAAGAATCGTTGAGGTTCAAAGTTCTTGATTTCAGACTTGGTGAGTCATCTCCTGCCTTTAGAGGACATCTTTACTTGCTTTTATTTCTTTGAGTTCTTTTATTGGATTGTGATAGCCATGGCCTGTCATGGTACCTTCTTAGATAGTAGCTATAGTGGTTTCATAGACATAGATGTATGATGGCTGATGTTGGAGTTCTTTTCCCCTTTTTATTCCTTTATACTGAGGTTGTTTCCGTTGTTCTTAGCATATATTCACATAGTGATTGTGATAGTCTTATAGCCCACTGATAGTCAGATTTCTCTTTGTTACCTTCTGCTGAATTGTTGATGGAACTAGGGTGATGGGACTAGGTTGTTCACTTGGGACTAGCAAAAGTCTTCGAGTGCCAGTTACATCCAGGGTACCCTCCCGGGCCATGATAGTCGGATTTTGCTTAAACTGCCTAAGGATTTTGCAAAGAAGGGTAAAAAAAAATAATAACGTAGCTTTATTAGAGCTATAGAAATAATAGTTTGATATTATAACAAAGAAAGATGTGTACTAATAATATTAATTTTACATTCTCAAATAAATAAATTAATTATTTTTAATAATTAATTTTTAAAGATATTAACAATTTAATAATAAATATTAATTCATTTTAATTTAAAACATAACTGTCTTTTATAACTTCCACGCAACGCACAGACACGTATACTAAATTTGTAATAATAAGAGAATCTAACGTTTTGTTTTTTAACTCTCAAGTACAATAGGATGAATAACTTCGAAATTTTTTTCTTTATTATTTTAATAACAACTTATTAATTCAAAGTACTACTACTCTCAAAGAAGTTGAAAGACTAATTTTTTTATTCTCATATATTTCAAAATTTTTCTAAATTATGTTATTTGACAATATTTTTTTAAAGAATCGTTAAAAAAATGTATTTTAAAAATATTTAATGAAATATAGTTTTCAAATTTATCTTTTTTTTTTAAAACAAAATATGATCATTTTGATCTCGAATAAAACAAATACAACTATGCAAATTATTCATAAAATATACCCTTTATACTATATTGAAATTAAATATATGTTTAGGGTCATTCATTATTGTTCCATTTACTTAGAATTGTGTAGGCTTGATATAGAAAGAATCTTGATAGAGACCGCTATTCCCGAATGAGGTCTGTCAAGTCTGAATTTGAATTAGTTGGACTTCAACGCGGATTCTAAACATCAGAGGAATAATTTAAAAAATTATACTCTTATGACAATATTAAGGATTTGTAAATATTTATAATATTTAATCTAATAATATTCATATGATACACACGTACACTAAACTATAAAAAGGTGAAAGATTGAGATAGATATATCAAAATGAGGGGATTTAAAATGTGAATTTTATGAGAGTTACAAATAATGTTCTTTGTGAGGTTGCATTAAAAAACTCTATAACAAGGGCTTGAAAGAAACTGAAATTGCTGATCAGTTATCTCTACGAGTCCCAATCAATAAGTTAATAAATTGTCTCGACTTAATTGGTTTGTGTAATACTTGGCAGAGCCCTTACGAGGATTGAGAATAAAGATGAGAAATATTGTTCCTACTCATAAAGAAATTCAAGCCAAGCAAAAGATTTATTGCTTGTGTCTTGAAATTTTGAATACTAATTATATTAGCTTTCCAAATAGGTTTAAAAAACTTATCTTTTTTATAGTTTTGGAAACATGATTGTCTGCATAGATTCAATAAATCATTGCCTGTAGGATTAGAAATTACTTGGAATCTACACAAAGAAATTGTAATTAGAGCCATGTACCTTTCAATTCTTCTCATTCAGTTTCACAATGAAATTCCTATCTACTTTAGTTTTGAGGACTAAGCTTGACCAAATCTTGTTGAACCCATGCATTCATTTTCTTCTCTGTTTACTTAAAATGAATAATGTGTGCTAATTAATTAGCCCACAATCTTCCATAGTATGAGTATCTTCCCGTGAACAATTTATATTTTAGAAAAAGTATATATGATTCTAAAAATATCTCTATTTTGTTGACAACTGTTTGATTCTAATAATTTTCATAACATGTTTAAGATCACAAGTCCAAAGATTTGGTACATTCTATATATTAGTTTCATAACACAAGATTGAAGTATTTTTTACTTTTGTATAAAGTTAAAATTATACAAACGAACTAAACTGGATAGAGTAATATTATAGGAAGTTTCTGAGAAGACATTGATTAGAAAAAAATACTGTTACTACCTTAGAAAACTTTAATGGTATAATTTCAAATATATACAAAAAGCTAACTAATTTACAACAAATATAGTTATGTTTCATTTACATAAAAGATAGCCAAAAAACATTGAAAATATATATGAATATGCAAAATATACTTTGTCAAAGTCATAGAAAGTATATATTGTTGTTTATATATGAGCTATATATATTAGATATATATTATGATATAATAAAAAATTAAATATAGCTTATTTATATAAAATATACACTAACTATACATAATTATATAATTTCAATCATTTTTTCTTCTTTTGGATTCTTACTTTGTGGGTTTGACTTATGAAGTTGAGTACCATTGGATGGAAGAGTTTTTTCTTCTTCTCTCTGAATGGTTTCAATGAGAAAACTTGGGTTTTAGTTGTTGAAAGGTGTGGATGATCGGGAATCATGAATCAGTCGGCGTTGGTGATCTGGGTGTTTTTCTATTTAATTGGGCTGCTTTTGAACTTGTCACCGATCGTCGGTAACACTGAATGTTTGTTTCTTTTTATTTTTCCTTTTTATGACTAGTAAAATCAAGTTAAGTCCCCCAATTGCAGTTTATTGATCAAGTCTCACATTATAATATGAAGGATAAGTTATTTAGCTGGTTCCTACCAGCTTTTCCAGGTTATTACATCCACAACACAACCCCTTCAACTATTAGAACAGGAATGATGATAGTACAAAAAATTATAAATAAGATCTTATTTGGCTTAGAGGTACGTTAATACATTTCTTGAAGATAGTTGGAGTCTCTCCTACGAGCAAATGGAAGAACAAAGGACAACTCTACCTTCGGGATTCAACTAAGCCACAAAAAAAGTAACATTCAAGAATGTTGCTCTTCTATTCTTGAATCGGTGATTTCACCTTTTAATTAATGTCTCTCAAGTATTTTTCAAGGGAAAGTTTTTTTGTTTTCTTGTTGAAGTGATATCTTTTCAAAGAAAATAACACAATTTGTAGGATAAAAGTTTCTTTAATGTAAAAGAGTTTCTTTAATAAAAATATTATTAATAGGTTCATGAATGTTACAAATAAACATCCATCATCAAGAACCAAAAACGTAAGAGTAAATGAAAAAAAATGTTTTCAAAACATTTATTTCTTTTGAAACTTAAAAAACTTTTATCAAATGAATTGTTTCAAAATTAATTGAAACACTCTCTTACAATCCCCCTCTTATTTCAAGAAATTTGTTATCTTTTGAAAAATCAAAAAATATTTTGTGACATTAATCTAGCAACATGCATTAATAATGATGTCTTTTGGACTTGAACCATTAGCTAGTGAAGACTTTCTAAATCATTGACTACTTAGTGAACGAATCTTGAACTAAGTGGTTCATTGAATGAAGTAGAAAAATAGTCCACACATGTTACTATGTTCTAGTAAAAATCAAAATCGTTTGACACCTTACGGCTATGTGTCCTGAATCCTTTTAGCTAAGTGCTTTAAGATTTTTCTGTTAAAAATCTTATTGAAGCGGTCTCCACTTTGCACTTAGTATGGTGAATTCATCAAGAGTAACTTTGCATACTTGACAAAATAGTCTATGAATTTCATTAAAAGAAATTAATCTCATCCTCTTTTATAGCTAAGTATCTATAAATCTATCAAGAGTATTCCTACATACTCCAACCAAAATCGATTTATAGACTTATTTAGAGAATATAATCTCAATCATGCACATCTACTTATTTTTTCTGTAAAGAAATGGGAATTTTATTGATGTGCTTCACAGTTATAACTTTACTTATTTTTCCCTTTGAACCTAAGATTACATCATAGGTAGGGTTATCGTAAAGTACAACTAATTTACAATAGGCTTTATTTCCATCCATTATAGGTTTCCACCACTAACTTTTTGCCTAACCCTTTAGACAAAGGATCCGCTAAATTACATCTGGACTTCACATATTGAAGCGATATTATGCCTTCGTCTAATAATCTTCTTACGTGATTGTGTTTGAGACAAACTTGTCTCGATTTGCCATTGTAACAATCACTTGAAGCCTGAAATATAGCAGCTTGATTATCACAATAGATAGTCAAAGGTGGAATTGACTTACTCCATAATGGAATATCGATTAGTATACTTTGCAGCTAATCAACTTCTTCTCCAACAGAAGACATAACTATAAATTCTGACTCCCTAGTTGAATGAGTAATACATGTCTGCTTCTTTGATTTTCAAGAGATTGTTGCTCTAGCCAAAGAAAAATCCAAGCAATAATAGATTTAGAGTCATTGGGATCAGAATTCCGAATAGCATCACTATAGCCTTCAAGGATTGCTGGAAAGGTAGAATAATATAGGCAAACATTACTTGTTCCCTTCAGATATCTTAGAACACAAATTAAAACATTTCAATGTGCAATTCCAGGGTTACTAGTAAACTTGCTCAGAGTTCCTATTGCATAAGCAATATCTGGCCTGGTACAATGCATGCCATACAAAAGACTCCCAATTATTTGAGAATATGTCAATTGATCAAGAACATCGTCAGAATTTTGTTCTAGTTTGATGCTTGGATCAAATGGTGTAGGAGCAGGTTTGTCATCAATGTGACCAACCTCTTCAGAACCTTTTCGATATAACTCAATTGAGTATGAGTCAAACTATTTTCTAATCTTATGATTTTAATGCCAAAATCACATCAGCTTCTCCAAGGTCTTTCATTTCAAATTGAGAAGTAAGAAATGATTTTGTTTCTTTGAATCTTTCAATATCAGTTCCAAAGATCAACATGTCATTTACATAAAGACAAATTATAACACCAGAATTTTCTTGAAATTTACTAAATATACAGATATCACCACCACTGATTATATAGCCATTAGAAATCATAACATTGCTATATTTTTCATGCCATTGCTTTGGAGCCTATTTTAACCCATAAAGAGATTTAAGAAGCTTATACACATTATGTTTTTGACCAGGAACGACAAATCCTTCTGGTTGTTTCACGTAAACTTCTTCATCTAGAGCTTCATTCAAAAATGCAATCTTCACATCCATTTGATGAATTACAAGGCCATGAACTACTGCTAAAGCAATTAAGAGTCGAATAGAGGTCATCCGAGCTACATGTGCAAAAGTATCAAAATAATTCTTTTTCCAAGCGAGCTTTGTACTTATCTAAAGTACCATCTGATTTTATTTTCTTCCTAAAAATTCATCTGGAACCAATTGGCTTACATCCAGGAGGAAGATTTGAGAAAATTCAGGTATTATTTGACAAGATAGAATATATTTCATCATCAACAACTTCATGCCGAAAAGGAGCATCATGTGAAGACATTGCTTCAGCATAACTTTTAGGTTCTTTTTCAACCAAATAAGTTTGAAAATCAGGTCCAAAGTATCTTGGTTAGCTAATCTTATACTACGTCTTGGTTGACTTTCTTATAATGAATTAACCATTTTCGTTTTAAGAGAAGATATAGAAGAACTTGTATCTTGATCTGTAGTTTCCTTCTTCTAAGAAAATATACGCTCAAAAAAGTTAGCATGCAATGATTCAATAATTGTGTGAGGGCTTGGAGTCTTAAGATTTAAGAATCTATAAGCCTTACTGGTTTGTGAATAACCAATAAACATACAATCTACTCCTCTATAACCAATCTTAGTAGTATATTGATTTGGTAATCTAACATGAGCTAAACAACTCCATATTTTAAAGTAATTTATATTTGGCTTTCGATTCTTCCAAAGTTCATAATGAGAAGCATTATATATCTTGGAAGGAATTTGATTCAAAATATGACAAGCTGACAATAAGGCTTCAGTCCATAGATTTCAGTCATATCAGATCCATAAAATATAGAGTTAACTATTTCTATGAAAGTTCTATTTTTCCTTTCTGCAACACCACTTTGTTGTGGTGTATAAGACAAGGTCAATTATTTCTAAATGCTTTCCTTTTAACAAAGATCAATAAAATCTGATTTTAAATACTCTCCACCTCTGTTAGATCTAATTGATTTTATCTTCAAACTTAATTTATTTTCAACTTCTGCTTTATATGTTTTAAAAGCCTCAGATGCCTCATCTTTTGTTTCCAATGGAAAAACATATGTATACCTTGAATAATCGTCAATAAAAGTGATAAAATATCTCTTTTCATGACGTAATAAACAATCCATCTCACAAATATCAGTATGGATTAATTCTAAAAGTGCAGATATCCTTTCAATAGTCTTAAAAGACTTTTTTGTTAGTTTGTACTTACTACAAGTAAGACACTTAGTAGTATAATCTCTTCCATAATGTTTAATTAATCCAGTATTCATCATAAGTTGAATTGATCTATAATTCACACGACAAATATATTCATGCCATAAGTCTAGAGACTCCACAACATAAGCAAAAATATTTTCATTTTCAATATTGAGTTTAAACATACCATTTGTAGCATAACCTTTTCCAATAAACATGCCATTTTTAGATAAAATAAATTTATCTTCCTCAAAAATCATTTTAAAACTATGGTTTGAAAGAAGCGTACCTGACACCAAGTTCTTTCGAATATTAGGAACATGCAACATGTACATCAATGTGACCATTTTCCCAGAAGTGAACTTCAATTCAACTGTTCCTTTTCCCACAACCTTAGCAGAGGACGAGTTTCTCATATATAATATCTTATTGTCCCCCACTAATTCATAGGTAGTGAAAGTATTTCAATCACCTGATATATGATGAGTTGCACCAGTGTCTATCCACTATTTCACTTGATCTCTGGCTACAAAAGCTTCTGTGACTATTGCCACAAGTTCATTCTTTCTAGTGTTGTTTTTTTTTCTTTCTTCTTTTCAGCATTAAGAATTTTACAATTACTTGCATAATGGTCAATTTTGTGACAATGATAACATTCATCTGATTTAGAATTACTATGCTTAAATTGCACATTCTTCTTTATCTTTGGTAGTTTCTTATTGTCGGGTTCTTTCTTGGTGGAATTTTCTTCAATAACATGAGCTTTCATGATGGGTTCCTTCAAAGTATTATTGTCATGATATTGTGTCTCTTATTCAATTTGCAAGTGCTACAATAATTGTTCAAGAGTCAAATCTTTCTTTTTGTGTAAGAGTTTACTTCTATACTCTTTTCAAGATGGAGGAAGTTTTGAGACAATAGCACCAACTTGAAAGTTTTCATCAAGAGTAATTCCAGATATAACAATTTTATTAGCTATAAGTTGAAACTCTTGTACTTGTTCAGTGATTGACTTGTCATCAACCATTTTGAATTCCATATAATTTGAAACAAGAAATTTCTTAGAACTGTCACAGCCCGACCCCGGGACCGTGACTAGTGCCGATTAGGCACTATTATCGATACAAACACACATGACGACATGA
>JAOTQR010027622.1:0-16474 GCA_025774065.1 Solanum ossicruentum | reverse complement strand
ACTTTAAACATGATGATCATCAGTTCATGATATAAAATTATAGTTTAAAGATTTAAAATAAGAATTCAAGATAGTGTACAAGAATTTAAAGCAACTGCTGAAGAAATTTAAAGTAGTCATTCAAGAACTTCCAAGAACTCATAAATCAAGATTTCTAATCAAGAATTTGTCCTCTAACTCTACATTGGCACATGGAAGATCAATTTCATGTTTGGGGGTAGCCTTTACATACCTGGAAATGAAAATTTCTTCAAGGAATCGAATCTTCTCTGGGAACCCTCACTTGTCTCTCCTCTTCTTCTCTCTGACTTAGCGTGAAAATAATAGACTTAGATTAGTTTTAGATTTTAAAACCCTTTTGTACGAAAATACATTTTAAAATCGGCCTGGGTACGAATGAAATTGTCCTTCCCGATTAAAAGAAAAAAATGGCTTCTCCACACTAGTGCGCGACACACACTAGTGTATTCATTTCTTTTTCATGAATTTCAGTTCTCGTCGAATTTTTCAAAAAATAAACAAGTGTGGTTTTGCATCCTCTTCGCATAGTGGAAGGGGCACGGAAAGCCTATTGTTTTAAGAATTCTTTGAAAAAACTAATTCACATTTTTTCGCGACAAAGCCTAGTTGAGACCATTTTCTGACTCAGTTTTTTGCACTGATCGCTAATCTGGTCTCGAATTTTCCATCAGAGCTTGGGAAGACACATTGTGAGCATGATAAATTTTAGGGGTGTTTTAGTAATATCACATGATGTTACATTTTATTAGACCTAGCCAATCACCTTGAGGTGCACCAGTGTTGTTTGTGAAGAAGAAGGATGGCTCGCTTAGGATGTGTATCAATTACCGATAACTTAATAAGGTTACCATAAAGAATAAGTATCCTCTATCAATATCTTTTTTACCAACTTCAAGCGGCTAGTCACTTCTATAAGATTGATCTTCGGTATGGGTATAACCAAGTGAAGGTGAGGGAGTGTGACATTCCCAAGATGGGCTTCCGGACCAGGTATGGGCACTATAAGTTTGTGGTTATGTCCTTCGGTTTGACTAATGAACCGGCTATCTTCATGGATCTTATGCATAAGGTCTTTAAAACCTACCTTGATTTGCTTGTGGTGATATTTATTGATGATGTCTTGATCTATTCCTATAGTGAGAGGAGCATGTGGGTCACTTGAGGGTGGTGTTGCAAATCATGAGGGAGGAGAAGTTGTATGCCAAATATGAAAAATGTAAATTTTGGTTGAAAGAGGTAGCCTTTCTAGGTCATATGGTGTCAGGTGATGGTATTAAGTTGGATCGTGAAAAGACAGAGGTGATTAGAAATTGTCTTGGACCTTTGACTCCATCGGACATTAAAAGTTTCTTGGATTTGGCGGGTTACTGCGTGAGGTTTTTTAGTATTGCTTCTCCTATGATGAAGTTAACCCAAAAGAAGGCAAAATATGTATGGATCGATGAGTGTGAAAAGAGTTTCCAAACTTTGAAGGATCATTGTCTCCGCTCCTATCTTATCGCTACCGAAAGGGTTTGTTATGAATTGTGATGCCTCAAGAATTTGTTTGGGTTGTGTTTTGATGTAAAATGCTAAGGTGATAGCTTATGCCTCTAGACAACTTAAGGTGCATGAAAAGAATTATCCTACCCATGACCTTGAATTGGCTGCCGTGGTATTTGCTTTGAAGATTTGGTGTCATTACTTGTATGGGTCCATGTTGATGTGTTCACCGATCATAAGAGTCCCCAATATGTGTTCACCCAAAAAGATCTTAACTTGAGATAAAGAAGGTGGTTAGAGCTTCTTAAAGATTATGATATAAGTGTGCATTATCACCCCTATAAGGCTAATCTTGTGGTCGATGCTTTGAGTAGGGTGTCTATAAGTATCCTAACTCATGTTGATGATAGTGGTGAAGAGGTGGCTAGAGAGGTCCATCCATTGGCTAGATAGGGAGTTAGGTTGGAGGGGGTTGCAAATGGTGGAGTAGTGGTTGTTGATGGTTCTAAATCTTCATTGATTGAGGAGGCGAAGGCAAAGCAAGATCTCGACCCCGCCTTGTTAGAGTTAAAGGCCTTGGTAAGAGAAGGCAAAGTGGAGGTTTTCTCTCAAGGGGGAGATGGTGCCCTTAGGTACTAAGGTAGGCTATGTATGCCCAATGCTGATGACTTGAAAGAGAAGATTTTAGATAAGGCTCATAAATCTTCCTATTCTATCTACCCCTATTCTACAAAAGATGTAAAGAAATTTGAGGAAAGTGCTTTGGTGGGGTCGTATGAAGAAAGACATTGCTAAGTTTGTATCCGATTGTCATAATTGCCAACAAGTGAAAATCGAGCATCAAAGGTCGGGTGGCCTAGCCCAAGATATAGAGATTCCTACTTGGAAGTGGGAGGAAATCAACATAGATTTTGTGGTTGGGTTGCCTAAGACTAGAAAGCATTTTGATTCTATTTAGGCTTTGGTTTACAGAATGACAAAGTCAGCACATTTCCTACCGATTAAAACTACTTGTGGTACCGACAATTATGCTAGGTTGTACTTTCATGAGTTGGTTAGATTGCATGGGGTGCCTTTTTCTATCATATTGATCTTAGGTGTATTTGTACGCCAAATTAGCCAATAATGCCCATAAATAGAGACAAGTTAGAGGGTAAATACAAGGAGTACAATTGTTTTAGTGTATTTTTCTCTTATTTTGCTAGCGCAGGGCCGAGTGTACCGGTTGTTGTGTTTTCTCAATATTTCACTTTAAATGGGAAAAGTCCGAGGTTAAGCCTGGAATTTGGAAGAAAAAATTCAGTAGAAGCAGCCAGAAGACCAAAGTCCACGTGGCAGACTTGGAATAAAGCTATGGAAGCTAAAAAATGCAGAAAAGGCGCGAAGCTAAAAATTGTGCAAGGTCCGCATCGCAGACCTATGCAAAAGATGTGTAAAATTGCCCCGTCAACAAATTAAGTGGAAACCGAGTAAATACAAGGGGTACGTGTTGCGGACCTGAGGACACAAGGCAGAAAAGTCAAGTTATGAGATTTGTATTATTATTCTATTATAGATTTTAGGTTTACATTCTATTTTTTACGCAAGAAACTCATAGAGACGACGGAGAACCCTTTTCTCAGAGTATTCTGGTTAGTTTAATCTTGATTCTTTGGGATTTTATGTTTTCTATATCATTCATGGTGTATTTCACGATCATGAGTGACTAAGTCTCTATATTCTAGGGGTTGTAGCCACAGACAATGTGTAGTTCTTAACTTTAAACATCTACGAATTGGTTATTTTGATTATTCCTATGTTATTTTTATTTATACTTCTGAGTCTGGCCAACTAAGGAGTATATTAGTTGTTCATTCTGGATTCAAAAGATGTTGGAGTGAATAAAACACAGTAGTATAGGGAGCTTGTTCAACTAGGAAACTAGGTTGATTCATGTAAGGGAGACTTGTGACAACTACCCTTACACCTCACTCAATTCATAATACGGGAAGATAACTTTAATGCATTTTTATTGGTCTATCTATCTCCACTCAACGATGTAGTTAGGCAGTCAATAACAGTAGGACACAAAGGCGTGCAACCATGTTCATGTAATTTAAACCCCGTGAATCAATAATCAGGAACCCAGACATAGATAGACATTGTTAAGACTAAACGGAGTCGTAAAAGCCACAACCCTGGAATTGCTCGTTATTGATATCTTATCATAAAAATTCAGATTAGTTATTAGAAATTGGTTCTTTACATTTATTTTACTTAATTACACAAATACTTTTACCAAAAGCACCATAAGTGCGATAACTGAGATTGATTGTTGGTTTTATTCAAAATCATTTGGGTTTGACAACCTTAATTTTTAAGTAGGCCCACTATATTACTTGTGAGACCACATATACTTGTGTGTGTTGGGGAGCAATAAGTTTTTGGCACCGTTGTCGGGGATTTGAAAATGAATTGGTTGATTATCAAAGTTGTCTTGTTTTGTGGTGTTCGTTACATTTGATCTTAGCGATGTTTTTGTGCAGGTAAGTGATCAAAAAGCTAGAAGATCAGGAATCTTGTTTTCATCAAACAAAGAGGAGAGCAGGAGTTTTGTTCAAAACACCGCCAATTGAACTCACCGAGCAAAAGGATCAAGAGGAAAACAAGGTGGAGGTTAACCCTGTTGCAAAGAAAATGGCAAGCAACAACACACCAGTACCGCTGTTGCACCACCAGCATCGAGGCCAGTGAGGAATGTGGCAATCCCGAGGACCACCAATGTTACAAGTTGCTTTGTCAAACCTGAGCCTAGTGGTCGATGGGAGTTGAAATAGAACATGGTTCAACTACTACACTCTACTGGACAATTCACCGGGCTACCACATGAAGATCCAAAGGTCCATCTTCAGAATTTTCTTAAGATTGTTGATACCTTCATCCCTACGGGGGTGAATCGTGACTATGTGAGGATGACTCTGTTCCCCTTCTCACTTTTGTAGGAAGCCCGGAGATGGTTGCAAATTGAGCCACCAAACTCTATAGCATCCTGGGATAATTTGGCCCATAAGTTTCTCACTCGATTCTTCTCATCTAGCAAGACAGCCAAACTTAGATGTGAGATCCTGAGTTTCAAGCAGAGTTATGGGGAGAATCTATATCAAGTGTGGGACAAGTTCAAAACTCTATTAATCAATTGCCCACACGATTGTCAAGATAATGAAGTATTGGTCCATACCTTCATTGAAGGGTTGGAACCCAATACCAAGATTCTTCTTGATTAAGCTGTAGGGGGTCAAGCATTGGAGAAGGCATACGATGAATTGTATGCTCTTCTAAATAGAATTGCTTAGGGTAACCCAGAATGGAGGTACTAAGCGAGTTGTTGAGACAAATCTTGGAAAACCAAAATAGGCAAGAAGAGGAGATTTAGAGGAACAAGCAGGATCTTCAGAACTTAGAAAAGCAGTTGGCCAGTTCAATAAATTCCAGGCCTCAAGGGAGCCTACCAGGTAAAACTGATCCTGACCCAAAGTAAGTAAATGCAGTCAACACAAGGAGCGGAAGGCCCTTAACTGAATTGGTCCCCAAGAAGAAGAAGGGGATGATCAAAATGCTACATAGAACAATGTGGCTGGCAGTCCCAGTCCAACTACTGATGGGGTAACTTCATCATGAAAACCTCCTCCTCCACTCCCACAGAAGCTCAAGAAGAAAAAGGAGGATGACTACTTTCAGAAGTTCATCAGACTTCTAAAATAGGTACAAATTAACTTACCTTTGACTGATGTTTTGCAGGGGATCCCGAAATATGCCAAATATGTCAAGGACATTGTTTTTAACAAGCTAAGTGGGCCGAGTATGAGACTGCGGTACTTTCTGGGATGCAGTCAATAAAGAAGACAAGATTACAGGTAATGTATTATTTTCACCAAGGAATTCATACCTAAGATGCGATGGTAGCTGGTTCAACTCCAACTTAGGAGCCTCTTCAACTAAGGGCTTGGGTAATGGTCCCAACACCTATTTTAATAGTTCAGCCATCTTTTTCAGTATACTCACATTGTGGGTATTTAACACACTCCCAATTTCTCGGGCCTCAGTATCATCCACTAGCCCTTGATTCAGAAAATCCCTGGCTAATGGATCTTCAATTTCAACCTGGCTCACAATAACTACAGTGTCTATCACTGTGATGGCTACCAAATCTTTATAAGCAGCCGGTAGCTACACAGCTTGGTACACATCGAACACTTCTACCTTATCGTGGGCTCTCATGCTGAGCTTCCCTACTGCAACGACGACCAATGCCCCTCCTATGGCTAGGAACGGGGGCCGAGTATGAATGGGATCTCAGGATCCGGCTTAAAATCTAGAATGACGAACTCTGCGTGGAAAATGTGAGACCCCACTTGGACAAAGAAATCCTCAATAACTCTATGGGCCTAGCCACGGACTGATCTGCCAACTGTAATACAATGGTGGTGGGCTTCGGCCTTCCAAGCCCCTGCTTTAGGAGCAAAGAAGTGGGCATTAGGTTTATGTTTGCTCTCAGATCACACAAGCCCCTAGTATTCATACGACTCCCGATAGTTACTTGCATAGTAAAACTCCTTGGATCTTTTAACTTCACTGACATGTGTGACCTATTAAAAATTTTGGAGATGCAAGCCTCTGTAAGTGCCACACTCTATAAAGAGTGAACCAAAAAGTGGCACGACAGGCACATAATCAAGCGAAACTTCAAGTTGGGATAACAGATATTGCTCTTTAACTCCCATCTAAAATTATTTCCAAGTAAGCTAAGATTCAAGTAGAGTGTACCATATGTGGTAGTAGCGGTTACACCCCATGGTGTTATGGAGTTAAAAGATGCGATCATGAACCAAACCTTTTTGGTAAATGGTAAACGTGTTAAACACTATTACAGTAAAGACACGAATCAAGCGGAGGAGGCCATTAAGTTAGCCAATGGTGAGTGAGATAATCATGTTTCATGCCACGACGTTAAATAAGGTACTGCATGGGAGGCAACCCGTGGTGAGGTAACAATAGTTCAACTTTTCTTTATTTTAAAATATATAAAAACAAAAAGAAAAAAATAAAAAAAAAACAGATCCCGACATGAAAGTGTGAAAAATTTGCACAAGTACTAGTCCTCGTTGCCTTCGCATGGCGGACCTTGTACAATTTTGTGCAAATTTTTCTATCCTCATTTCTCAACGATCTGTTGGATATTTTTTGTATTTTCTTGGTCTAATCAACTAGTATATGGTTTTGAAGCATATTTAGGTGTTCGAGGAATTTAACGGGGTCCAAAGCAAAAAAGGAATTTTTGGCAGCTCAAAACAGTAAGCATCCAAGATGGTACCACGACACAGATGCTTCACGTATGCATACTATTCCAAGCATCAAGAAGTGAATTATATTAAGTGTGAATGTGTTTTCTCTCCGTGACACAGAAGGAACGTGCAGATGTGTTATTCTTGCTGCATATGGATGCGACCCCACCCTCATTTAAAATCCCCAATCGACTGCCACATATGTACGCGACCCCACCGTTATTTAAAATCCCTAACCGTTTCTTTTTCCTTTTCTATGCGTCACCCGCGACCCCAAATCCCTCATTCACCATTTTTCTTCTTCTTCTTCTTCCCTCTTTCACCTTAAATTCAAACTACTTCGTGTCGCACATCAAGTTTGTCAACTTTCTTTCTACACAAGTCTCTTCTTTTCCCAAGGTACGTTTCCTCCACTTTCATTTGCTTGCTTCTAACGCTTCAAGGTATGCAATTATTCATGTTTTTGGGGTTAAATCGAAATGGGTTGCTTTGTTTATAGATTATTTGTGGATTCATACTTTTTGGGGATGTTGTATCTTAGATTATTTTGTTGATGGAAGTGATTGGTGTGCTTCTTTGTTGGCGGTGTAAACCCTACCCCGATTTTGGGATAGAAATTAGGGAAAAAGGGGGGAAATCGACTATTCTTGGTGATGTGTGTGCCTAGAGTGTTGTCTTGTGCTTGTTGAGTTGTTGTCATTTGTGATGGGACTAAATTCATGAGTGGGGGGTTGAATACACTGGTGTGGGGATGTTGCATGGTGCCACAATTTAAGTGTGGGATGCATTGTGCCAGAGAGTAAGTGCGACAGAGCATTGTGCTCTAGGGTTGAACTAATACTTGTCGATATTTGTGGGTGTAAATGTGTATGATGTGACATGTGCTTGACGAAATTAATAGTTAGTGGTGTTGGGGTGGATTGGCATGCTTCGTAAATAGAGAGTCGTGTTGGATTGTTGAGTTGTAGCCCGTATGATTTGGGGAAGTCTGAGTACCTTCGCCATATGGGCTTGAGTTTAGGTATGGGGTTGGGGACATTGTTGTCGGGTTATTGATTGTGAGCTTGTTTTTTTTCTAGTATCATGTCTTCACATGCACGTCGAGGTGGTCAATCTAGTAGAGGAGGTGCTTCCAACACTAGAAAGCGAGCCCGAGATGTCCCACAAGTGCCCCGACACTAGGAAAGGCCAACAGGCCCGGTTTGAGGCCAACAAGCCCGATTTGAGGGAAAGGCTATGAACAAGGACGAGAAAAGGTGGTACCAGTCTCATGATGAGATGAAGTACTACTCGTACATCCCGATAGATGTGGACTTGTTAAGGGACGAATATCTGCAGATTCTAAAGAGGTGCAATGAGTTGAGGTTGGGGTTCTTATTTCAAGACCCCCGGCCTTGTAACTTAATCTTGGTGTGGGAATTCTATGCTAACATAAGCAAGGATCTAAGGTCCTAATCTGTTGCTGTTGGAGGAATGGAGATGAACTTTTCACCTCTTACTATCAACAAGGTCCTTGGCACCCCCGAAGATGTCTCCGCAGGTGTATTCAATGAGCTATGCCTTCGCCCACCATAACGGGAAATCAGACACACTCTTGCGGGACCGACCTCCATATCTAAGTGGGTCTGACACGTAAAGAGGGGCTATCACCTGTCATTCCTGTTTGCTCGCATGTTAAAAGAGACCCAAGTTTGGGTCAAGCTGGTGAGACATTCATTCTTCTCGGGACAGCATTTCACAAACGTGATGAAGGATCGAGTGTGCCTCACCTATGCACTCATGACAGGGATGGCGATGAACTATAGCGCCATTTTCAGGCTAGCTATGAGGAAGGCGAAGAACCCATAAGGGTTGTAGGTATGCATTCAGAGGCCTTATAACTCAATTATGTCGTATGACAGGTATCTCGGGGGAGAAAGCTGATTATTGCCTTGTTACTCAGGCCCCACCCTATGTTGCCACCCACATCAAGGGGCTTGATATATCTTTGGGCTCGGTGCTCACCACTGCTGAGAGAGTCTACCGAGATGAGTTGATTATGGCCCGCATGTACGGGCTCGAGATGCTAAGGTACCAGACTGGTGGTGGCCCCTCTACACGTCAAGAGTTTCAGGATGTTGAGGTTCGATACCCTCTCAATGCCCATGCCAAAGCAGTCTTGGGCATTAGGCCGACCTTTATCAAACCGGTGGAGGATGATGTACCTACGGACCCGGGGAAGGTGCATGATGAGCAAGACTCTGAGGATGAGGAGGTAGTTGATCAGCCATCGGTCTACATGGGGGGTGAGCGCAATCTATCGGGGCCCAATGGTGAGTAAGCACCAGAATCACCACTTCACAGGTTTCGAATGGTTAGCACTGGAGATAGTGTTATGTTTAAGTGTGCGTGGGGATTCATTTATTGATTATGCTTCTATTTCTATTGGCATATATTAAGACCATTTCTATTTCCTAGAGTCATGTTTATTGTTTATGTTAGACATCTTTTCTTTTAATTTGGGTCTGTAATTGGTGACTATTAACGATGTTGTGCATGAATGCTTGATTGGTATTATGATATGGATGCACTGATTTGATGGTAGTTGCTTGTATTTAGTCATAGTTGAGTGATGGGGGCCCTATGATGGATGGATGATGACCGTCCTAAGGGCATTCGTCGAATCAAGTTCTTGTAGAGTGTGGTAATGTATAAATGAGCATCGAGCATAGACATTTGAACCAAGTTTAAAGTAAATGCTTGATCCTTGTATGTCACAAGTGTATATATGCTTAATTAATTGAATTCATGTGAATACAATAATAGGAACTCTAATGCTAATCTTCTGATGAAAATGTGCCAAGAGTGAGTGAGCAAATTGTGAGTCTCTGTTGTGATGAGTTCTAGAACTTGCCCGTGATGTAGATTGGACTTGGTAGGAGTTGGAATTAGAGGAGAGGATTAAGGCAATTCTTTGGTAGGAAATGGTGTAACACTGTTATATCATCTGAAATTAAATAGCCATATTTAGCCTTTTTTAGCCTTAGCCTATTCTTTGATTAACCGTAATTCAAGCCAATCCGTTTTCTTTGGTAAGCTATCCGTGTTTGATCCTAATTCCTGAGCATTTAAGCATGATGAATCAGAGGAGAGAGAACTTGAATAGACACTCGAGGGCTGAGCAATAATGAAGTATAAAAAGAAAAAAATAATAAAAGAGTCGACCAAACAGTGTTGGTCTGCATTGCCTCCGCATCGCAGAGCAAACGTGGATGCACACTGTTTTGGCCAGTCTGCAGTTCAACCCAACAGTGTTGATCCGCGATGCCTCTGTGTTGCGGATCCATCGCAGATACACACTGTTCTAACCCTAAATAAACAAATAAATTTTCTTTTATATATAGGGTATTTTCGTACTCGTAGTTCAGTATTATCGGTTGATTATATTTAAATAAATTGGAACACTTATGTAGGGAAGCGATATCAAGGTATGTTGAGTAAAGAGGAAAGAAAGTGAGAAAGAAAAGGAAGTGAAGTGTATGCTGTAAGCGCTTGGGAATTGAGTAGTGTCATCCATATCCATAAATGTTTCTCACCTGCTCGCAGCCTACACTACAACCAAACAAAGACCTACATAATCTTCTAAGAAAAATTCTAGCTAGGTTTGAGTGCTACATTAAGGGCAAGCCTATGGAATCTAAGAGAAACATGAAACATCTTTTCGGAGAGCAAGAGTTGTTTGTGTACCCATTTTTAATCCTTTTTCTAGGTTCTTTGTGGTGTGTATAGCTAATTCTTTCTTGGTAAGGGCATATAATCATCGCAGGTCAGCAGCTAGATGAACTATTAAACATTCTACATGAGTCTGCGTGCATACATGAGTGCTAGGAGTGAGTAGTCTCTGCCAAAGGCACTGGAAGTTGTTCATCATGGTTCAAAGAGTGTGGTCACAAGATATTCGATGTACATAGTACTGTAGGGAGTGTCATACATGTGTGTTACTTTGCCCGAGGACGGGAAAAGCTCTAAGTGTGGGGTGGTGATCTTAGGCATATTTATACGCCTAATTACCAAATAATGCCCATAAATAGAGACAAATTAGAGGGAAAATTCATCGAGTCTAGGTGTTTTAGTGTATTTTTCTCTGATTTTGCTAACGCAAGGCCGAGTTCGCTAGTTGGTTATGTTTTTGCAGGATTTCACTTTAAATGGGAAAAGTCCAGAGTTAAACCCGAATTTGATAGAAGAAATACAGCCTGGTATTTGAAAAATAAAAGTCAGTAGAAGCAACCAGAAAACCAAAGTCCACGTGGCAGACTTGGAATAAAGTTGTGGAAGCTGAAAAATGCAGAAAAGGCGTGACGCTGAAAAGTGTGCAAGGTCCGCATCGCAGACCTATGCAAAAGAAGTGTAAACTTGCCCTGTAAGCAAATTAAGTGGAAACCCAGTAAATACAAGGGGTCCACGTTGCTGACCTGAGGACACGAGGCAGAAAAGTCGAGTTATAGGATTTTTTATTATTATTCTATTATAGACTTTAGGTTTACATTCTATTTTATATTAAAGAAACTCATAGAGATGATGGAGAATACTTTTCTCAAAGTATTTTGGTTAGTTTAGTCTTGATATTTTGGAATTTTATGTTTTCTATATCATTCATGGTGTATTTCATGATCATGAGTGGCTAAGTATCCATATTCAGGGGGTTGTAGCCACAGACAATGTATAGTTCTTAACTTTATATATCTAAGAATGGGTTTGTTTGATTATTCCTATGTTATTTTTATCTATACTTCTGAGTCTGGCCAACTAGGGAGTACATTAGTTGTTCACTCTAGATTCAAGAGATGTACTTCTCTCATGTACATTTCGTTAACATTCGGGGACGAATGTTCCCAAGGGAAAGATATTGAAACACCCCAAAAGGTGCCCAAAAGTGTGCCTCAAAAATGCCTAAATTCGTAATTTCCATATGTCTCAAAATCCATGTGTGATATCAAAAATTCGACTTCATATTCGTGATTAAAGAAAACATTGAGTGGAAAATGGGTATAACCCTAAATTTAGAGCAATCGTATCAAAATATGGTTTACCAAATGACAAAAAATAGAATCGATCCGCGCCCCTAGCGCAACGCGGCCAGGGCATGGACTTGTACATTTTGTTGCCAGTTTTTCTAGTTCGGTCCAAGGCCCTGGGATCTTGGACCTAAGCCTTCCTATGCGTAAAAAGGCTTATACTTAGTCATTTTTCAACCTTATATCATTCAAGACTTTCCTCAAAACCCTCTCTAACACTTAGCCAAATATTTCACCCAAATTCAAGTGTTTCAATGTCATTTTCGGATTAAAGAAATTCATTCAAGCTTCAAGTTCTCATTCAAATCTTCATCAGGGAAATCTCCAAAAGTTGAGGTATGTGGGCTTCAACCATTGGGTCCTTTCACCTATGATGCCCAACCTTCCTTTTTATGTAAATTGCATGTTTTCAAGTTGATTTATCTATGGGTGCTTCTTACTATGAATTGATTATAAACTATATTGGGGGTTTTATGAAATGTAGACTGTTTAAGCATGTTTTAAGCTATGAACCTATGTTCTATGATTGGATTTGATGAGGGGTTTCAATGTATCTTGCATGAGGGTGTTACCAAGTATTGGTGGGTTGATTTACATTAAGTTTTCTTACATGATTTCACTCATAAATTGCATGATTTTGAACTAGCATTACACACCCACCAAGTATTTGATAAAATGTTCGGTTAAGGGTTCTTGAGTATTAATAATCTAATGCATGGCCTTTAAGTCAAGTGACTTTATGATGACGAAAGGAATGTATGTATGTATTGAATTCATGAAAAGTATCTATAGTGTTGCAAGTTGACCACATCTAGTTGAGGGGGTGATATGCCTCAACCACTTTGATAGGGGGTGGTATGCCCATCTACCATGCTGAAGGGTATACACCTTAACCACTTTGATGGGGGGTGGTATGTCCATCTACGTATGCCATGTTGAGGGGTATATACTTTGACCACTTTTATGGGGCGTGGTATGCTCATATACCAATTTAGGGGTAGATTCCTCAATCACTTTGATGGGGGGTGGTATGCCTATCTACCAATTGAGGGGTAGATTCCTCAATCACTTCCCAAAGGGGTGATATGCCTTGGATTCTTTCCTCAATCACTTCCCAAGGGGGTGATATGCCTTGGATTCTAAGTACTAGTTTGCTTGGTCTATGATTATGTTCTCTTCCTACACATGCAATATGTTCTATACAAGCATGTTTTACTTTAAACACTAATCATGCATACCATATTGTTATATATTATCCATTGTCTATGTCTATGCACTTTGATTATGTTTCTTATCTCTTATTGTATTGCATCCTACATACTTAGTACGTTCAAAAGTACTAACGCATACTCTATGCCTACAAGATGTTACCAAGTCGGAACCGGAGCTTCTTACGATCATCCTCCCCGTGGCTAGTTATGACATCTTTGAAGATAAGCTATTGGTGAGTCCTCAAAGTTCAGGGATGTTAGCTATGCTACTGTTGCCTTTGTCATTTCTTAATGTTAAACTCTTTACACTATGAGGGTGAGGCCGGAAAGTGTCTGGTCCCAACTCAAGTCTATATTTAGAAGTGTTATTGGACAAGTGATGTAATTATGTTTTGAGATTTGACTCTTTATGATTTATGTTATAAAAGACTCCCCTTAGTCCCTTTATCCCTATTTATTCTCTCTTGTTGTTGTTTAGTTGCTTCCGCGACCAAGAATTTGTAAATTATATGCTAAGAGGCCTGTTTGGGGTCCCTTCGGGTTTCCATTTTTCGTGTCACGTCTAGGACCTAGATTTGGGTAGTGACAGTCTTTATGTTGAATGGTATGTTTGGACGATATGTTTTGAATTGACTTCTTTCCATGTTTCAAATGGTTGGATGTTTCCCAGATTCTTTCAATGTTTCAAATGATCGAATGTTTTCCTTAGTCCCATTGCCCACTTTTAAATGCTACTCCACTTGTTTTAATACATATGAATGCTAAGAGGCTTAGATGAGGTACCTTCGGGTCCCTTATTTGTCGTGTTACGACTAAGTCATAAGCTTGGGTCGTAAGATAAGCCCTCTACATGTCCTCTAGAGTTTGAATCATTCTTTCGCGTTGCGCATCGATTTTAGGATGGAAAACGTACTTAGATTCACCATCGTACCAAGACCCTTTTAAAATTTCCAAAAATGAGAAGTAAATTGGTTACTATGATCCAATATGATAGAAAATGGCAAACCATGCAATCTTAACAACCCCCAGACATATAACTTGGCATACTCGACACTGTATGAAGTTTTGACCAATAAAAAATGAGCGAACTTTGTCATTCTAACCATAATCACCTAAATGGAGTTATGTTGCTTCCGGGTATGAGGCAAACCTATCACAAAGTCCAAATTCATGTCCTCCCACTTTCAAGTAGGAATTTCACTGTCTTGGGCTAGGTCATCCGACCTTTGATGCTCAATCTTCACTTGTTGGCAATTTGGATACTTCTCCATAAACTTAAGCTATGACCTTCTTTATGCCATTCAATTGTTACCCCTTCCTCAAGTCTCTATATATTTTGATGGACACCAGATAGATAGAATATTGAAATTATGAGCTTCACTCAACATCAAGTCTCGTAGGCCATCAACATTCGAAAAACATAATCAACCTTGATAGTGAAGCACACCATCACTGCTTGGGGAGAAAACCTCTACCTTTTCTTTGATAACCAAACTCTTCAACTCAACCAATGTTGGATCTAAGTCTTGCTTTACCTTAACATTCACTACCAATGATGGTTTGGACCTGTCACGACCCAAGTCTAGGTCCTAGTTGTAACAATACGGATGAGGAACCCGGAGATACCTCACCTAAGCCATCTTAGCATACATCAAGCATTCATAGGTAATTTAAAAATATAGTGTGGAATTTAAAAATGGGAAATAGGACTAAGAGAATCATTCAAGTTAGTAATCAAATGACATCTCAACGCTTCATTGTCCAAACATACTAAACTACATAAGACTTAGCAGGGACCAAAGCATGGTCATGGTTCCCCTCAAATATAAAAGACTTGAAAATAAGATAGAAAATAAAAGTCTTCAATCAACAAGTCTAAACACATGGGTGAAGTCCCCAACTAAGGGCTCACCAATACTACTAGTCTTGATCATAAAAAGCTTGCCATAAGCCGGTGGAGGAGGTGGATGGTCCCTACATGGTGACATCATGTAGGCAAAATATGCATTAGCACGTTGGAATGTACTAAGTATGTGAAGGGCAATGTAAACATGAAATTGTAATGCCATCATGCATGAAATTGTAAAGTCATCATGCATGAAATTGTAATGCGATCATTCAAAACATGTATAATCATATCCAAGGAATAAAGCTCGATATAAAGTAAAGTTCAATGCATCATATAGAAACATAAAAGAACATAGATATCAAATACACGACATTGTGGGAAGAGACCATAATCGACATATAAGACCACTTGAGCTACTATATGGAATCCAACATAACCCCCTACGTTGGCATGGGGAGTTTAGTTGTCATGTGGAACTTCTTCAACTTATGCATACATATCTTAGTTTAACATTACTATTTTGGATCCACTACCCTTAGCCTACAAGGGCTCCTATGGTGGCTCATAGTTAATGGGACAAGAGGTTGCTTCTAAGGTTCCTTTACTGAACCCCACCTCAATGACTCATTCGGTGTTAAGTCAATCCCATGAAATAGGTTAAAAACATTAGCATAGTCGTGCAACCATAAAATACAATCGTAAATAGCATTTTATAGGAGTAGTTCATTAACTTGGAAACCACTCAAGTGAGAATAGGCCTTTCACATTGAGGGTCCATCTTAAACATTATTAAGGTCTTCGTAACATGCTTACATCTCTTATAACATTTATAATTTTCATAACATATTTTTTGGACCTTATCATCAATATCATGCGTGAAACAACCTCGAAAATATACCTAAGCAGTACCCATAATTGTAATTTCCATATATCTCAAAATTCATGCGTGATATCAAAAATCTGACTTCATATTCATAATCAGGAGCAAAATTAAGTGAGAAAGGGATCTAACCCCTATTTTAGAGCAACCGTATCAAAATTTGAAATTCCAAAAAAATGAATTTCCAGAATCGATCCGTGCCCCTGGCCGAATCTGTGTTATTTTTGCTTCAGTTTTGCCTGTTCGGTCCAAGGCCATGGGATCTTGGTCCTAAGCCTCCCCATGCGTAAAAACACCTATAATTAGTCATATTTCTACACCATATCATAAAAGACATTCCCCAAAACCTTCTCTAATACTTAGATAAATATTTCACTAAAAACTCAAGGGTCCCAAACTCATTCTGAATCTTAAGGAATTCACTCAAGCTTCAAGTTTTCAATCAAATCTTCATCAAGAAATTTTCCAAAGTTGAGGTTTGTGGGGTTCAACCATTAGGTCCTTTCACCTATGGTTCCCAACTTTCCTTTTTATATAAATTATATATTTCTAAGTTGATTTACTTATGGGTCTTACTTATTATGAATTTGACTATAAACTATGTTGGGGTTTCATAAAAGTGTGACTGTTTAAGCATGTTTTGAGCTATGAAT
>JAOTQR010027562.1:0-16478 GCA_025774065.1 Solanum ossicruentum | reverse complement strand
TTAAATTTAAGCTATACTTCAATCCCAACAATTTATCCCAATTAATAATTGACCTTAAGTAATTACGGGGTTTAACACCTCTAATCAATATAAACAACCTTAATAGTCATTTATAGGACTTGGGAGGGGTTGGAGATTTACTAAAATACCCTTCGTGAAATAAAAAAAATTCCATCTCGTAACACCATGTTTGTGTCGCCTCGGGGGGAGCGGATATGTGTTATTTTGGTGAATTTTCTCAAAATATGTTGAAAAACTGATTTCCAAGAAGAATACACATAAAACGCATTCATTAAATGTATTTTATGTGTAATTTTTCATAAATTGCTTTTCAATCGACTTTTTCAATTCTCGTCAAAAAACTGAAAAAAATATAAGTGTAGGTGCGTGTCCCTAACGCGTCGTGCCTGGGGCGCGTATCAATATTGTCCGGAAATTAATTTGTGAGAATTATTTTTCGACCCGATTTCTCTAAAATCAGATTGACACTATTTTCCCACTTGATTTTCCACACTGATCGTAAATCTAATCCCAGATTTCCCATCAGAGCTTTGCAAGACACGTTATGCACATGACACATTTTAAGGGTCTTTTGGTAATTTTCGGGGGTGTTACATCATCTCTCCCTTGGGATCATTCGTCCTCGAATGATGAGTAAAGGTAGATATCAAGGCACGAATCGACTTAGGATTCATCTTAACATTCACATCTATCAATCAATCTTTAGATCCTATCTCAATCAACGATAGTCGGACTCAAGAATAGACAATCGACTAAAGAAAAGACAATCGATTTAGTTAAAGGTAAGGAAATTACCTTCGACATTCTCATCATTAGGCACGAATAAAGGTAAAAGCTCCTTTCAATACCTAATCAACCAATCTGGACAATCACAAGTCACTCAGAAAAGACAAATCGGTTCAGATCAAGAGTAGAGATATTCTCTTAGACATTTTCACCATGAAGCACGAATAGAATGTCGTAATTCAGTCAATTCAAATCATTTGAACACCTCGACAACCAATATTTCGGACTCACGAAGGAAGCCATCAACTTTAATGGAGAATAGGACATCGATACCTAAGACTCTATGTACCACTCTCAAGCTTTGCACCTCATATCAATTGTACTCCCTTGCTTGGCACTCTACTCCCTCAACTTAAGTCTATAACTCTTACTCAAATTTCTATCTATCCACCTCCTCCTCTTATATTCAAGTATACTTCTAGGCCTTAAGGTGTCATTCATGAGATAATCATATCTTACAAGGCTAATCCTCAATACTCAACTACAAACGTCAGCAGGGCTTTCATCAAAAGTTCACTAGTCATCTTCACTACTTCACTACTCTTCCTTAAACCCTTATTACGAAGTCTTCACTAGTCTATCATCAATACTCGCATAATACCAACTATGAACCCAAGCCTATCACTCTAACTACTTCAACTATATCTTAAAATTTTCAAGCCTACTTAGTACTTCTACCTCCACCATTTAATGAGTTCTCGCTCAAAGTCATACCAACATACTCTTACCTATCTACTGTCCATCATAAGGTTTTATCGCTCTCCTCCTTCCTATCTCTATCCCTACATAACACAAGTTTAACACCTATATCATAATAAGGATACACTCACCCCTCCTCATCAACCCTTATCCTCAGTCTACTACTATCAGTATCACTGGTTGGACCTGGAGGAACTCATCATCTCTCCTTTTGTCAAAACCTCAAATTGCTACCTCTCCATGAAAAATAAGCACAAATATCATAAGAACTAAACGACTTCGTTGCTCGAATACTCATTCTCATGAATAGACTTTGAACTAAATGTCTAGAATTTAAATTTTATCTCCAACATCATTATTAGACACGAATATAATCAAGGATTTGCATACTCAAGTATACATAGGCTCAAAACAGATGTATCGAGACTGGAACGAAAGATCATTAGCATGATTCAGTCAATACTTCTATCGAGACTGGAAAGCTAGATTACTTATGGGCTTGAAATGAAAGACCATTAGCATGATTCAATCGAGAAATCTTATCTGTGAATATTCATAGATTACAATCACTCTTGTATATCAAGACTCATTCAGAGTTTGCAAAGCTATACATAATATGGAACTCAGGTCGCATCTTATTTCACATAGGAGTAGAAACACTCAGATCAATGGGGTAAGATCAAAATTAGTGAATAACTTCATCGCTTTTCATCCTCTCAACTCATATAACAATCAATAAGTAGTATATGTGACTAGTCCACAGGCGTAGCAGTCGCATACCAAATGTGAAGAGAGTATCACCTCAATGGAAGAATAAGGAACGCATGATATAACGAGAATTGATGTCTCATCTTGATCAGGCCATCTCTATCAAACTCAAGTCTACTTCGGTCTACCACTTCGTCATCTCCCCTTAGCTCTCAAGGTTCTCTCTCTAAATTTGAGAACCAATTTTCCCTACTAGGCTGTAAGCATAAATCTCCACTCAGTCAAGGGAATCACTATCCACAAGAATGTCTTAAACTCTAATGTCATAGTCGCACATATATAACTAGCCATTCAAACTCTTTTCATTAATATCACTCTTAATTCCTTTCCTGTCCCTATGGGAATATCTCTATATTTGCTATTCTTATGGAATACCTACCACCTCTCACGCCTCTTGCAATCTAACCTCTTCTTTTGTCTACTAACATTCAACTTCTATGCTCTCATGAACCTATCTGTATAAGGCTTAGGATGTAATGGAAAACTCCTTATCACTATCCAAAAAACCCCCAATCAACCTAGTTGCTGGGATGACATAGAATGCCTACCTCAGCTTAATTCACATTAAGCTCAAAGGTATTATCTAGATGTCACGCCCCGAGTCTACACCCTAGACGTGGCCGGCACTCAAAAACCATTTTTGGCCCCAAGCAAATCACTTGGCCTGACTACTTACTCAGCAAAAGACTTAATAATAGTGTAAGATCTATATAAAAGCAACAACTAAGCAAAAATGTTTAGCATAACTGAATACAAAAGCTCTTAAGCAATATCTAAATAAACTAGAAATTGAAATGCTAACACACAGTCTATGAAACCTCTACTACAAATGTCTGAAAGGACTACTGAGATAGACCCCAAGTAGTCAGAACTAAAAATAAATACTGAGAGTACCATAAACAACTCAAGAGCCTCCGACTGAGAACTGGCCTCACCAAAGCCTGGAAGCTATCAGATTCTCAACGGAGCGACTGCTAAGGAATTTTGTCACCTGCGTCTGCATCAGAAAATGATGCAGGTCCTAAGGATGTCGATACATGGTATGTACGGTAGGTCAGATAGCCAAAGCATTTAAATCAGGATATCGTAATACATCTCAAAAGACATAATCATAATTCATAAATGAAATAACAATAATCATTGGACTTGTATGTTGAAAATAATATGCTAAATCTGATAAGAAAAAATAGTTTCTTAACTTGGGAAGTTTCTCTAACCGACAACCACCATTATAAGCTTCGTGGTGATACAACATCTTGCCCATGCTGCCGGAGCCATCTCGTACTTTTCCGGGGTAGGGGATGAAGAACTAGAGGAGTGGATCCATTCCAAAATTGGATCATCTCAGTGGCTAAAGAGGAAGGTACCGTGGTACAATCCTATCCTATGCTGGCTACATAGTTTATGAGTTTGAGTAATCAATTCTACTATTACCTACATCTGTGCTCAATACTACTCCCAAAATACTTTATATAACTCACACTTAAAGACTTATAAATTCTGAAAATCTATTTTTTTTCTTGGGGACTTAGCCCAGCTCACTACTTAGCTTTCTCAACTGAAATCTTTAACTTTACTGAAACTAGTATATTTCATGTACTTTCCAACATACTAGATTTCTCATAGAAAGTGCCAAGAAACCTTCAAGAAAATCATTCTTTAACATATAATATACTCAACTAGAATGCAAGAATGATTCAAGGAAGGAATTCTTTAACTTGTCTTGAACTATAAGCTTTATGGGTGTTTATGAGACCTATGTGGATTTACAGGAAATCATTTATAGTTTTAAAATCTTGGAGTCAATACTTCAATAACAATTAAAGAATCAAGATTCATTATTATTAAATCAAGAATCTATCATACATAAAGAAATTTACTAAACTTTGCAAGGTTTTCATGAAAGTAATCTAAACCAAGACTTGAGACTTCTGGGATGAAAACATAGTTATACTTTCTAAAATATAATCTAAAAATAACAATTTGAGAGTGGCCTTATATACCTTGGAATGACTTCTTGGAAGATTTGGAGAAATCCCTAAGTCTACTATCGATTCTTGAATTCTTGGGCGTAAGTTCTTGAGAGAGTTTGCTTGATTGAACGTACGAATGAAGGGAAATAACATTCTTGACTTAAATCGTATTAAAAACTGACTTAGTGTAGGGTATGGGGTGTGAGGAAAGTCAAAATTGGCCCTTCTCATAAAAAATGAAATGACCCTATTCTTTCACTAGTCCACTCCGCGGAAGGGGCGCAGAAATGCCACTATTTTAAGCTCACTTGGACAAAAAATAAATCGCACTTTTTGAGTTAAGCCGAGACCTTTTTCCGACTCGATTTTTCGCACTGATCGCAAATCTGATCTCGAATTTGTAAATGGAGCAAGGGAAGATATGTTACGCACAAGGTCAATTCTAGGGGTATTTTTATCATTTCATGAGGTGTTACAATATCTCCCCCTTGGGATTATTCATCTTCGAATGATAACGATACATACAAAGTTAGCTCAAACCACATGAATCTCTAACATAATAAATATAAATCTTCAAGGTGAAATACGAAAGTTTACCTTCAAGATCCTCACTTAGGCCAACGAACAAGTGTGGGTACTTGGCTTTCATATCTTCCTCGGCCTCCCATGTAGCTTCCTCCACGAATTGGTTCCTCCACAGAACCTTCACCGAAGCAATCTCCTTGGTCCTCAGTTTACGAACTTGCCGGTCTAATATCTGCACCAGAATCTTTTCATAAGACAAGTTGTCCTTAATTCCATCACTTTCAACATGGACAACTAGAGAAGGATCTCCCAAGCACTTCTTAAGCATGGAAATATGAAACACCAGATGTATAACACTCGATTCTGCTAGTAATTCTAACTCGTAAGTAATGCTACCCACTCTTCTCAAGATCTGGTAAGGCCCAATATACCGTAGGTTGAGTTTCCCCTTCTTCTCGAATCTCATAACTCCCTTCATTGGAGATACCTTCAAGTACACCCAATTGCATACCTCAAACTCCAAGTCTCTTCTTCTAGCATCCGTGTAAGACTTTTGTCAGCTCTGAGCTATCTTGAGCCTCTCCTGGATCACCTTGACTTTTTCCATAGCCTGATGGACTAGGTCAGGTCCTATCAGTCCTTCCTAATTAACTTCAAACTAGCCTATGGGTGATCTACACCTTCTCCCGTAAAGAGCCTCATATGGTGCCATCTGTATGCTGGCCTGAAAGTATTATTGTAAGAGAACTCAATCAAAGATATGTGATCATCCCAGTTACCTTTTAAGTCTATCACGCACGCCATCAACATATCCTCCAAGGTTTGTATAGTTCACTTTGCTTGCCCGTCTGTCTGTGGATGGAAACCTGTGCTAAGATTCACCTTCGTACCAAGTCCCTTCTGAAAGGACTTCTAAAACTGTGTTGTAAACTGAGCTCCCCTATCTGAAATAATGGATATAGGGTCCCCGTGCATCTTAACAATCTTCTTGAGATAAAGTTTGGCATAGTCCTCAGCTGTATCAGTCGTCTTGATAGGTAGGAAGTGAGTTGACTTGGTCATTCTATCTACTATGACCCATATCGAATCATGCTGTCTACGGGATCGAGGTAAACCTGCTACAAAGTCCATGTTAATCATCTCCCATTTCCATTCCGGAATCTCTATGTTCTGGGCTACAACACAAGGCCTTTGGTGCTCAACATTAACTTGCTGGCAATTTGGACATCTATACACGAACTCTACAATGTCCTTCTTCATACCGCCCCACCAATAGACTTCTCGCAAGTATTTATACATCTTTATTGCACCAGGGCGGATAGAATATCTAGCATTATGAGCCTCATCCAAAGATCCTATCTCTAAGGCCGTCAACATTTGGTACACACAACCTGCCTTAATATCTCAGGACGCCATCACCCCCTTTTGAGAACACTAATTCTTTTTGCTTCTGAACATCTTCTTTCAACTGGAGGAGGATGAGATCCATGTATTGATTTTCTTCCACTTCTACCACTAAGGATGACTCTAACCCATTTCTGACAATGGCCCTCACCTTTGTCAGAATCTTCAGTCTATACCCCCAAATGGGCTAGTCTGTGAACCTCCTTAGCTAACTCTTTCTTTTCATCCTCAACATGGTTGTGCTCCCCAAGGTCACCCTGCTAAAAGCATCAACAACTACATTAGCTTTGCTTGGATGATAGAGGATACTCATATCGTAGTCTTTTAGTAGCTCCAACCATCTCCTCTGTCTCAAATTCAGCTCTTTCTGGCCAAACACATACTGCAAACTCTTATAGTCCGTGAATACATCCACGTGCCCACCATATAGATAGTGGCTGCAAATCTTCAGAGCAAAGACCATCGCAGCAAGCTCAAGATCATAAGTTGGGTAATTCTTTTCATGAATCTTAAGCTGTCTAGAGGCATATGCTATCACCTTGCCTCTCTGCATTAATACACAACCCAAGCCAACTTTGGAAGCAACACAATATACCATGAAATCATCAACTCCATCTGGTAGGGATAAGACAGGGGTTGTGGTCAGCCTAGTCTTCAATTCTTGGAAACTCTTCTAACAAGCTTCTGACCATTCAAACTTAGTCTTCTTCTGAGTCAGCTTAGTCAAGGGAGCTGAGATAGAAGAAAACCCCTCTACAAACCGTCTATAGTATCCCGCCAAGCCCAAGAAACTCCTTATCTTTGTGGGAGTTGTGGGCCTTGGTCAATTCTTTACTGCCTCAATCTTTTAGGAATCAAAATGGATACCCTCACTGGACATAATGTGCCTGAGAAACACCACAGGTACCAATCAAAACTCATACTTAGAAAATTTAGCATATAGTTGCTGATCTTTAAGGGTCTAAAGGATAACTCTAAGATGGTCTGCATGCTCCTCCTTATTATGGGAGTATCAGGATGTCATCTATGAACACAATGACGAACATATCTAGGTACGACCTCAACACCCTATTCATAAGATTCATGAAAGCTGCTGGTGCATTTGTCAACTCGAAGGACATGACCAAAAACTCATAATGACCATATCGAGTTCTGAAAGCTGTCTTAGGAATGTCTTTCTCTCTAACTTTAAGCTGATGATACCCAGATCTAAGATCTATCTGGGAAAAATAGGTAGCACCCTAAAGTTGGTCGAATAATTTATTAATTTTGGGAAGATGATACTTGTTCTTAATGGTGACCTTGTTCAACTGATGGTAGTCTATGCACATCCGAAGAGAACCGTCATTTTTATGTACGAAAAGAACTGAAGCACCCCAAGGTGGGATGTTTGGTCTAATGAAACCCTTATTAAGAAATCTTTTAGCTGCAACTTTAACTCTTTTAGCTCTAAAGGAGCCATACGACATGGAGGGATAGATATGGACTGAGTATCTAGAAGAGTGTCTATCCCAAAGTCTATATCCTTATCAGAAGGGACCCTGGGAAGATCCTTAGGAAAAACTTTTGGGAACTCATTCACAATAGGGACAGACTAAAGAGATGGTGCCTCGGCACGAGAATCCTGAACTTTGACTAGGTGATATATACATCCTTTGGAGATTAACTTTCTAGCTTTGAGATAAGAGACAAACTAACCCTTAGGAAAAGCTGAGCTACCCCTCCACTCTAAGACTGGTTTTCTAGGGAACTGAAATTTGACTACTCTGGTTCTGCAATCTATAGAGGCATACACAGTATGAAGCTAATCCATGCCTAGGATGACATCAAAATCTACAATGTCTAACTCCATAGAGGCATACCCAGCATGAAGCCAATCTATGCTTAGGATGACATCAAAATCTTCCACTCTAACTCCACCAAATCAGCTACAACTGTCTTATGATAAATGGAGACTGGACAACCCCTATAAATTCTTTGGGCAAAAATAGTCTCCCCAGTAGGAGTAGAAACACTAAAAGGCTCAAGAAGACGCTCTAGATTGACCCCAAACTTCACAGCTACATACGGGGTTACAAATGACAAATTGGCTCCTGGGTCTAATAATATATAGACATCATAAGTAAAAATTTTGAGCATACCCGTAACCACATCTGGTGAGTTATCCTGCTCCTTTCTGGTGCCCATGGCATACAAGCGGTTTGTACCCCCACTTGTCCCTGCTGTAGTTCCCTTGTGAGGTGGCTTACCCTGTGGTACTGAAGAGACTGTCTGTGATACGGTATCTCTCATATTCTGCTTTCCCATAGGACAATCCTTCAAGAAATTCCCCATCTGACCACATTTGAAACAACTATTTGTGCCCATAAGGCACTTTACGAGATGAGACCTACCACACTTACCATAAGTAGGATAACGGTTTGCTCCTTGTGACTGGCTGCTCCGAAACCTGCGGGGCTGTGAACTCTACGGATTTCTGACTCTCGGTCCAGGCACACTAGCGGATGAAGGTGCTGGTCCGACTGTCTCAGTCTAAAAAGATGAGTGACCTCAACCTCCAGTCCCTCTCTTGCCTGTCTCCTGGCCTGATGTCTTGGCCCTCTTGCTCCTGAAATCCTCTCTATCTTGCATCTTCTTCTCTTCTACTTGCTAAACATATGTCATCAAATGGGCTATATCCAGATCCCCAATCAAAATCGCATTCCTGCCCTCTCTCTTAGTCATTCGAGAGAGCCTGGACATGAAGAAATCTATCCTAGTATGCATGTCTGCTACCATAGCCAGAGCGTAACAGGACAGCTGAGTAAACTTGAGGCTATACTCCCATACACTCATGTTCTCCTACTTTAAGTTCACAAACTCCCTAACCTTAGCCTACCTTATCTCCCTGGGAAAGTACTGTCCTAAAAAGGCCTCCTCAAATATCACCTAATTAATAGCTGGCGCCCCATCTGCCTTGCTCACTTTTCACTGATCAAACCAGAGCATAGCTACCCTTTTAAGCTGGTAGGCAGCCAACTCAACCCGTTCAGTATCACCGAATGCATAACTTGAAACACCTTCTGCAGCTCCTTAATAAAATTCTCAGGATCCTCTTTCACATTGGACCCAATAAATTCTGGTGGGTTCATCCTCAAGAACTCACGAACTGCTGGTATCTGATCCATCGTTCCTACCATCTCTCTGGCGACCTCCCTAAGTAATGACCGCCTGAGCCAAAGTCTGGATGGCTTGGCGAAGCTCAGCATTGGAGATATCTGCTTGATGTGGCTGCTCCATAGTCACAACTGGACCTCTAGGTTCCTCAAGAATTTGGCCAGGCTGGTTTGTGTTTCTCCTGGCTGGGTGTCCTCTGCCCCTTACTAGTCCGTTAGCTCTGCAAGGAGTTATGACCTAAAAAACAGGGGTGAATGCATGAGTTAGAAGGGACTTCACAAAGATATACTATTAAGCACGAGACAAAGAATGACAATTAAAGGTGATACTTCCTAATGTCCCGTAGCCTCCCTATTATAGACATAGCGTGACACCAATAATACGAATTTTACTAGACGCGGTTCCATAGACTCCCTAGGTCTCTTGGACTCTGTGCTCTGATACTAAGTTTGTCATGCCCCGAGCCAATACCCTGGACGTGGCCGGCACTTGAAAATCATTTCTGGCTCCAAACGAACCACTTGGCCTGGATACTTACTCAGTAGACCACTTCATAATAGTGGAAGATCTATCTAAAAGCAACAACTAAGCAAAAATGTTCTGCATAACTGAATATAAAAGCTCTTAAATAATATTTGAATAAACTGAAAACTAAAATGCTAACACATGGTCTATAGAATCTCTACTACAAATGTTTGAAAGGACTACTGATACAGGCCCCAAGTAGCTAGAACTAAAAATAAATACTGAGAGTATCATAAACAACTCAAGAGCCTCGGATTGAGAAGAGGCCTCATTAAAGCCTAGAAGCTGTCAAATTCTCAATGGAGCAACTGCTGAGGAATTCTGTCACCTGCGTCTGCATTATAAAATGATGCAAGTCCTAAGGACGTCAATACATGGTATGTACGTTATGAAAGATGGCCAAAGCATTTAAATCAGGATATCGTAATACATCTCAAAAGACATAATCATAATTCATAAATGAAATAACAATAATCATTGGACTTGTATGCTGAAAATAATATGTTGAATCTGAAAAGAAAAACATAGTTTCTTAACTTGGGGAGTTTCTCTAACTGACAACCACCACTATGAGCTTCGTGGTGATACAATGTCTTGCCCACATTGTCGGAGCCGTTCCGTACTTTGTCGAAGCAGGGAAAAAAGAACTAGGGGAGTGGATCCATCCCGAAACTGGGCTATCTAAGTGGCTAAAGAGGAAGATACCATGGTATAATCTTATCCTATGTTGGCTACATAGTTTATGAGTTTGAGTAATCAATTCTACTTTCACCCACATCGATGCGCAATACTACTCCTAAAATACTTTATATTGCTTACACTTAAAGACTTATAAATTATGGAAATCTGGTTTTTTCTTAGGGACTTAGCCCAGTTCACTACTTAGCTTTCTCAACTGAAATCTTTAACTTTACTGAAACTAGTATCTTTCATGTACTTTACAACATACTAGATTTCCTATATAAAGTTCCAAGAAACCTTCAAGAAAATCATTCTTTAACATATAATATACTCAGCTAGAATGCAAGAGTGATTCAAGAAAGGAATTCTTTAATTTGTATTGAACTATAAGCTTTATGGGTGCTTATGAGATCCATGTGAATTTATAGGAAATCATTTATAGCTTTAAAATCTTAGAGTCAATACTTGAATAGCAATTAAAGAATCAAGATTCATCATTATTAAATCAAGAATCTATCATACGTAAAGAAATTTACTAAACTTTGCAAGATTTTCATGAAAGTAATCTAAACCAAGACTTGAGACTTCTGGGAAGATTTTCATGAAAGTAATCTAAACCAAGACTTAAGACTTCTGGGATGAAAACTAGGTTATACTTTCTAAAATAAAATCTAAAAATAACAATTTGAGAGTGGCCTTACATACCTTGGAATGACTTCTTGGAAGATTTGGAGAAATCCCTAAGTCTACTATCGATTCTTAAATTTTGGGGCATAAGTTCTTGTGAGAGTTTGCTTGCTTGAATGTATGAATAAAGGGAAATAACGTTCTTAAACTTAAATAATATTAAAAACTGACTTACTTTAAGGATATAAGGTGTGAAAAAAATCAAAATTGCCCCTTCCCATAAAAAAATGAAATGGCCCCATTCTTTCACTAGTGCGCGATGCGCACTAGTGCTCTTTAACATTTTTTCGCGAATTTTGACTTTTCATAAATTTTTGGAAAATTCCTAAGTGTGGTTTTTCGTCCACTCTGCATTGCGGAAGGGGCGCAAAAATCTCACTTTTTAAAGCTCACTTGGACAAAAAATAAATTGCGTTTTTTTGAGTTAAAGTTGAGTCGAGACCATTTCTCGACTTGATTTTTTGCACTGATTGCAAGTTCGATCTCGGATTATAAACAGCGCAAGGTAAGACACGTTATGCGCAAGGTCAATTCTAGGGGTATTTTTGTCATTTCACGAGGTGTTACACTAGCTTCTTATAGCAGTCATAACTTAGAGCTTCACAAATCTTCATACAATCATGGATACACATCTCAAGTCTCTTCTTATCTATTGAGACATCTTCATTGAGCTAGTCTCACCTAAGAGTCTCTTGTACCCTACCCATAGCATCACTTTCTTTACAAACTAATATCTCCATACCCTATGGCAAGTCTCTTAGAGAAAATCTCCAACTAAGACCATCACTCTCATGATACTATCCCCTCTTTCATACTACTCCTCACAATTCAAGCTTAGGGTCTAGTATTAATACGTGCACCTATCACGCACCTATCACAGACCTCTTTAATGCTAACTTACAGCTACTAGATAAATATTTAGGGAACACAATTACACTAAAATCTCACAGCGAGTATTCAATCAACACCTCCCTCACTCACAACTCAATATCACTCACCTATTCAATCATATCTCCTTATCTGACTAAGCTCATAGCTTGATGAGTCCTATGAACTTTCACCCGCAATCATAAGCCTAAGTTAGGTGTATAATATTAAATCACTTTTTTCCCTTATTCATTATTTACACTTCACCCTCAATAGTAGGAATACCATAACACATCAACATATACTTCCTTCTAGTTTGTGCACGCTCTAACACATTCTGACACTAACTTTCCCTCTCTCTATACCTCATCTTATCATGACAATCATATGGTACTTTTGACTCTTTCATCAAACTTATGGTCGTCGACTCATCACCTCACTAGTTATCTAATGGATATGTATCTCTAACTATAAGCCTTAATCAATCACCACCCTCCTTACCCAGTCTCCTCCTCTCCCTCCTTATCTTTCTAGCTCAAGGGTAACAACTCTATTTAAGGTTTTTACAAGACCTCAGATCTCACTTTTGGTTGGCAACATTAAAATTCTTGGAAGCATAAACTCTTCTATCATGCATAACATCGAAAATCAAGTAAAGATTTAACTTATACCTGTCACAACCTCGCGGAGTGTTTCTATGAGCTAGGCAACTATTGCGGCACATAACTGGTCTGTAACCTAACTCACGCTTAGAGTAGCATCTCTCTGATTTCCTCTGACTGATGTTGTAGATCTAGTGGGTCGGGCTTGGTTAGCCCACTTCAGACAATGCCTCTGAAAGTGACCCTCTTGTCCACACTAGAAGCAGCCGTTAGTGCCTAGTTGACACCACCCCAAATGAAGTCTGCCACACCTTTTATATGGTGGCTTTCTTTTATGGCCTCGAGCCACAGTCCCTCGGGATAAAGGGCTTCGAATCTTGAAGGGTTGATTTCTCCTTGGCCTAAGATTATATCTGTTATTGGACATGGGTGCAGTCACTGATGGTGGCATATACTTCCAAGGTCTCTGCAGACGGGGGAACCTACTTCCCTCCTCACTCCAAGCTTCCTCTATCTCACTCTCCTTGTCCTCTTTTACCCATCGATTATGCCCAATAAGATGTGTAGTAGGCTCAAGACTCTCGGTGCTGATGGTATCCTTCAAATTCTCGGTGCATTTAGAAGACATGGTTTGCAACGTGTAAAGCATGGTTTAAGAATGAAATCTTATAGGCTTTGACTGTATCGCACGGACTTAGAATCTGAAAGAAGGGAAACAATTTCTAAATGTCCTATAGCCTCTAAATTGTAAGGACTCTACTAGACACAACTTCATAGAATCCCTAAGACTCTTGAACTTGTGTTTTGATATCGAGTTTGTCACGTCCCAGGAGGGTACCCTATGCGTAACTTGCACTCGGAGAATATTGCTAGCCCACAAGCGAACCACCTAGTCTCATTGCATTCATTCAATTAACTCATAAGCGGAAGATATAAGAAAATAATAATCTAACAGTGTGCTATCACAATCACTATCATAAGGAGTATGAAATAAGCATTCGATAGAAATAAAAAGTGGGAAAAATAGTCAATCCCGCTATCAACAATCAACTTTCTATGCTTATGAAGCCACTATAGCTATCCTCTAAGAAGGTATCATGACAGTTGATGGCTACCACAGTCTAATGAAATAGTTCTAGAATAAATGAAAACAAGATAACATGTCCCCCAAAAACAAGGGAGGACTTACTAAGTCTCTGTCAGAATTTGTAACCTCAACGATTGGGCTGCTGAAGTCCACTGTCTAGGGAATCTGCATCACAAAATGATGCAACGCTAAAGGGGCGTTAGTACGTAGAATGAACTATATGTAAAATGGGCTAGAGTAAACAGAATATGTAAGTATAATATCAACTCATTAATCACTCATCCTCAACTCAGAGTAACGAACAGAATGCTATCACCTCACTATCCATCAAGACATCGTACAATCATATCAACATAAGAGTACTATCAACAAGGAAACCTATTTGGAAGTTTCTATAATCGACAACCACCACCTATGAGCCCGGTAATGATATAACAAGGAGATGTCGCTGCCACATTCATCCAGTACCTTGCTGGGATACAAGATGAGTCTGTCAGGGATCCCACAAGAAGTTTGTTAAGTCCTCTATAGGAAAAGGAAAGATCCGCTTTCACAGTCCAATCCTCTCTTATGCTGGCCACGTAGTTAATGAGTACGAAAGAGACTCATTCTTATCCATTTCAGTGCTAATACTCATCCCAGGACTCAATATGCTCATAAGTCTATCAAGGTCAAACTGGTTATACAGCCAACCCCCCTCTCAGGCAGGGTCCTCCTCTATCTATCATTCTATCAACTCAAGAAATAAATTCTTCCTTCCAAACCCTTATCTAAAACTCATTTAAACCTCAAGGATATCAATTTCGTTTATTTCAGCCATAACAGCGTTCATCTCACGCCTCAGACTTCATCAATCATTACATTCAAACAATTAAGGCTCTAGATATTACCTCTAAATTGGTTCTTGCAGTGTTAAACAAGGGAAAACATGCAATTTAGGTAAACAGTTAGACAATAATGCATATAATAAGTAGATACAAGTATGATGATCATCAATTTGAGATAATATATATAAATTAAAGACAATGTTCAAGAAATAAATATAATATTCAAGAAGTTCTTCAAGAATCACTACTAATTTATACATTGGGGCACATGGAAGAACAATTCCATGTTTTTGGATCTCATTTACATGCTTGGAATGAAGATTGTGCTAATCTTTTTCAAGAACTTGACCCTCAATCCCTAAACCTTCAAACTCTTGCTTCTTTCTATCTCAGGAATACGCTTTAGACATAGGAAAATACTCAGTTTAAAACCCTCTAATCGATATAAACGACCTTAATAATCATTTATAGGACTTGGGAGGGGTTGGGGATTTACCAAAATTCCCTTCCCAAAATAAAAAAAATAAAATTCCATCTCATAACACCATGTCTGTGTCGCGCCAGGGAAGCGGACATGTGTTATTTTAGTGAATTTTCTCAAAACATGTTGAAAAGTCGATTTCCAAGAAGGATACACGTAAAACGCGTTCATCAAATGCTTATGTCTAATTTTTTATAAATCACTTTTCGATTGACTTTTTTAATTCCCGTCAAAAAAATAAAAAAATATAAGTGTAGGTGCGCGTCCCTATGCGCCTTGGGCGCGCATCAACACAGTCCAGAAATTAATTAGAGAAAATTATTTTTTGACCCAGTTGCTCTAAAATCGGATCGAGATTATTTTCTCACTCGATTTTCTACGCTGATCGCAAATCTTGTCTCAAATTTTTCATCGGAGCTTTGGAAGACGTGTTATGCGCATGATACATTTTAAGGTTGTTTCAGAAATTTTACGGGGTGTTACAGTTTTATTGATATCAAAATTTTGAATATAGTACTTTTAATATTTTTTAACTAAGAAAATATTTATAAAAAATTTTCAAATAGCATATAGACTTTCTTTTGTCCTTCTTCAAAGGATGGATAGAAAAATTTTGAAACAAAAAATTCATTTAAATTTTCATCAAAAAAATTGTATTATAAATAAAATCACATAACTAAAATCATACAAAAATGATTAAACTTTTATGTTGGCAATTTTAATAATTGTTTATTACATAAAATACTTAAGTAAGGGGCAACACTTGTATAAACATATAATTTCTTATGATTTCAAAAATATGTCAATTTCTACCCTATCAAAACATAGTCACTACTAAAGTATTTTTAAATTATATTTAGAAAATATGTTAATATGCAATTAAATTTATTTAAATATAATGATTAATAAAATTACTTAATTATAGAAATATAAGTTATGACTCATAGGTTATCATAAAAGATTATTCAAAATAATATTTCTACCTCCAAGGTAGTATTAGGATATACGTTCTTAAAAAATAATTTTATTTAATATAATTATCTATTAAAGGAGATAATTAAGTATTTCTAATGGTCTTTCGTTGATTGTTTCGTTACTCATTTACTTTAAGTATTTAATTTTTTAAAATTCATTTAAAATTATGTAACTTAGGACTTTGTAAGAATGACTTCCGAATCTCTAATTTTCTTTCTAAAACAAGGTTGTTCTAATCCACGTTTATAGATTTGAACTAACCATTTAGTTCAAATTTTACTCAATTTTATATTTTGACATGTTAAATTTGAATTATTTCTTTATTTGAAATAATATGAGTGGATAAATATCATGAAAATTCTTATTTTTAAACCAGGTATTTTCAAGTAATTTAAATTTTTTTATTATCAGCCA